>OMLF01002092.1:3594-24811 GCA_900302615.1 Holocentrus rufus | reverse complement strand
AGTATCTATAGCGCCATTGCAGGGCCCAACTTAAATAAAGAATATGCAGTACAATCAGGTCTTCAGTTAACAGTTTGTTTTGCATAACCATTCTTTTTTATGCAAAAATCTTCTTAAATCTTATAGGTTGCACAATTCAGAGTCTCAGCTATATTCCAGATATTCTTGTAGCTTTGCACAATTTAAATGGTCACTTATCCTGGCTTATACCAACCTCAGTGTCAAAATACATATGTGTATATGTATGTTCAAACCACCACAGAGAGAGAAAGAGATTAAGCAGGAGTAAGGGGGAGGGATGGAGAAACAGAGATACGGAGGAAAGGAATTATTGTTATCCAGGATTTATTTTGAGAATCCTGTATGTTGTATTTTATGTGATGATGCCCCTGAATAGTAGAGTCAAAAGTTGTATTAAGAAGGTACACTGTGACCCCACCTGCCAATATAAGAAAAAGGACCATTAGGCTTGTATGGGACATTTACATGCTCAGAGAAGGAGGTGGATATACCAAAAGGCAACTTTTGACTGTACACTACTGATTTCAGGGGGAATCTCCATGCAAACAAAAGTCTGAAACTTGATAACTTGACTGTGCTCATCCATGGGCTTTCTTCACGCAAGTGAAACTAAGACCATGGTCTTCCACCTACTGCCACTGTTACACTTCTGCTGACACTGTTGTGGTTTAATGCTTACTTAGAGAAACACTGTTTTCATAAGGTTTGATGGAGAATAAACTATACTGGGTCAAATGCCAAAATGCCCTGGTTTGGTGTGCTGGTTTTATTCATTGATTTATTGACTGTCAGCTGACTGACTGTGCCACTCAGTGACTGATTAATTTATTCATAAGTGACTATAGTTGGCTGACCGACTGTCTTGTTTCCTGGTAGGTTCCTTGGTTGTTGACTCGATATCTGTTCTTATCTATATGACTGGATAATTACTTCGGTTATCTGTCCATTTGACTGACTCACTGGCTACCTCTCTGACAAAATGCCTATCTGTATATTCGTCAGTCGTCTACTGCCTGGAGGTCTGTCCCAGGTCACAACAGCCTGTCCTTCCGTCTTCAGTTGTGATTACAATTTTAGGTCAGCAGAGGTCGTAAGCGGAACACCAAAGGCTCACATCACTGCATTAATTAAGATTCCCTGAAGACTTTCATACGGTAACCGTAGGGGGAAATCCTTGAAAGTATAATATAAATGAAGAAAAAATGGCAGTGTACAGCAGCTGTGTATATGTATATTTTTTAATTATTTTTAATAGTTCTAAAATACAAAAATACCCATATCCTAGGTTGTATCGTTTAAGTGCAAAACAAACAACTAACAGGAGTACGTTCAAAGAAATAAGGCTTCGCATGGCTCTCTTGCTTTACTTTTATTCCATAGAATTTGAAGATTGATACTAGATTATATTCTGTTATATACTATATTACTTAACTACAAGTTAATTTTTGCCGGCTTGCGTTTAAAAACTTATATTTAAAAAATTATTAATTTAAAAAAGTTAATTAGGTGTTCATAAAAATGTTATTTTCATTTCGTCCACATGCCTTTGCACCCTGCCCCGTCTGTTAACTGTATAGACATTGGTATATCTCCGTACTTATTCACCACAGTCATTCTGACGAAGACAACACCGCCTTCCGGAGTTTCATGCTTTGTAAACTATAATTCCCAGAGTTCCTTTAAGCAAAAGAGATGAAGAAAAAAGTCAAACCTTCCCCTGCCAGCAAATCAAGCAAATTACAACGTTGCAAAGCCATTGGCTCGTGGGGGGAAGCTCCGCCTGTAGTCCAGCGCGTGACAGCCGAGTAGTAAATAGCTCTGACCTGGCGCCCGGTGCTGCGCGTGCCACCGTCCAGTCCCTTCGGAGAGTCATTTCTATAGCCTGAAGTTCACCTGGCAGTTACTGATGGAAACCAGACAACAAGGTGAGTCGGTGTCGAATAGCGTTTAAGAGCGTATACCCACTTTATATTTGTCCGTATTGGACACTGCAGTCGTTATAGCCAGACCCTTTTGTGTCAGTTTACTGTAGGTCTGATAATCAGCTGGACCTGAATGTACACTGCGCAGTAGAAAGAATGTGGAGAATATTATAAGCCAGAAATCAAAGAACAACAATACTTACATTTCTTTAAGTTCTTGATTGTCTTACCAGCATGTAAACTTTATTAGGGTGCAATTTAGGAAGGAGTTATAACCTCGTTCTTGTTGCATTATTTGGTATTAGAGCCACCATAACGACTGTTTACTGTAAGATAGCATTTGAGCATTATGTGAATTTTTGTGCATGGAAATTGTAGTGAAGTTGTATTCCTGTTGCAAACCTGCTACTCATAATGCCTGTTATTATGCCGCTTTCTTGGCCAAGTCTCTCTTAACAGATTTTTAATTTCAGCAGACAGATAAGGCTGAAGCCTCAGGGGGAAGTAAACAGACACATAAGCAGCCAATTGAGTATTTTAGAGTGATGCTATTGTTTATTCAAGACAACATGGAAATGCCAGATCAAGTTTAGTCATGTGGCTGGATACTGTTGCCTTGCCCAGAGGTTGTCTGTAGCTGTGCATTTTCCAAATATCAGCACCTTGAGTTTTCAGTCATTTCCAAAACTTCAAGGAAGCTCATTTTTCCCATTGATCTCTACAGGGATTTATATGATTCTCTGTTTTCCTAAGCTTCTTTTAATCATTTGATCACATCCCTCAATCATGCAAGGAAAAACCTATGCATTTTAGTCAAGTCTGCTAATGTACTCAGCCAGTTAGTGGATGCTTTATTCATAGGTTTGTGGGGACGTGCCAGAAGTAAACCCACATCCCATTCTGAGTTCCAGCCCATAGTTAAACTCAGGGTCTACAGGGTGTTTACAATTGAGCATTCTGCAGGCTCATATTTCTAAAACGATGTACCTGTATCAGTCCTAAAATGATTCACATACAAATTCATTCATCCAGTCTTCCATATTAGCAGTATGTTTTAGTGAGACTGGGTCCCAAGGCGACAGGCAGAAATCAACTTGTTTGCATCACATTTTGACAGGAGTGGAGTCTGTTAAATGAGTTCCACCAGTGGGAGAAAGGAATTTCTCATTAATGGTCTAGTTTGAAAAGGTCTGTCAACTCTTTGAGTAGATTATTATGAACCGCATGTTTGTGCCACTTCCTTTTTCTATCACATTGACTGTTGTTAGTTCATGCCACAAGACATGATTCTGCGCCACTCTTGTATTTTTTTGTATACTGTATATCAGTGGTTGCCTTAGTTTCTCTGTGGACCCACATTTTTAAATACACCCTGTTTTGGGATACTTCTCCCACTGAGGAACCTGAAAAACAGTCTTTGTACAGTTTGGAATGTTTGCAAAACAATTCTGCAGGAGTCTTAGAGGCCAGACTTTGTTGCAAGCAATGTGCAACCATATAAAAACTGATATTTTGTCACACATTTTGCCTTTATCAAAAAATGTAGTTTGGATATTGCACTTTGCCATAGTGCAGTTTGAATAATATTTCAATTAATTGTTCAGCCCTTCTTTTTTGGCTGTGGGCATATATGGGCACGTATCTTTTAATATTGGTGAACTTTACTGAAATTATTATTGGATACTTTTGTTAATGAAGGTAGAAAGTTAAGTTAAAAGAAAGATATTTTACCACCATGAATGAAGCTCTGACATTTGTGGTGGCACTGAGCGTGTTGTTATGAGGGTGCCTTTCTGTTTTGGTGCTGTTGGAAGACAATGTCATACTTAAGGTAGGAATGTGTGTTAAGAGATCACAATGCTAAGACATAGTCTAATTTATTAGTAATGGCATAGCTGATATTGATACCTCCATATAATAGCCTAACCTTCATCTTCTGACTGTCTGAGGTAATCTCACCCACAATAATCAGTTTTGCCGGTGGCAAATTTACTTTTCTATTGACATATTGCTATTCATTTTGGCAATTTTATATTAAGAATAATTGCTTGAGTGAGAAATGAACTGTGAAATTGGCAATTATGAACTGTTTCAACAAACATTTATGAGAGTTTATGGAGTTTATGGAGTTGCTTGTGAGTATCAGTGCAATTTCAGGATTTACATTTAAAAAAGGGGGTTATAAGTCAGATTTTGGAATGTGTGTAGTTTTCCATTTTTTTTATGCACCCAAATCAATTTCACTAAACGTTTTAAAATTAAAGCTTGAAGCTATGCCACAGTGGGTTAAAAAGCATTTCCCCCATTTCTGTATAAATGCAGCCTTAATGAATTGAAGTTGAGGATTAGAAAGGTTTAAGGAACCTTGGCTGCAGAATAGTGGCTGTTGGCTGTACTGTAGATGACTTGGACTGTAGTTTAGCTGCAGTTGATTTTGCAGCCATATGACCAACCCTTGGCCTCTGATTTAGCATAGCCACATGACTACTGGGGCCAACTGAAGTAATGGTAATCTTGTGACCAAAGGTATTCCACTCCAGACAGACAGAGAAGGGAGAAGGAGTGGAGAAGAAAGAAAGGGCTAGACAGAGACTGACTTGCTCTTTGATGCTTATGAAGTTATGTTTGCTAGATATTTGGTCAGGAGCCATAAAGCATAGCCATTGAACCTCTAAAATACATTTCATAATGTGTGCTACTGTATCAGAGGCATTGCTGTGTGAGAAAAAAATCCCTCAGAAATCCAGCTTTGCAGAGAGGGGGATTTGCTCTGATGATTGTAACATATAAACATCAAATCAAACTGTATGAGAAGACTTCTCTTTTGATCTTTTATGATGCACAGAACAAGTTTCACAGCTTGCCTTGCAGATTCCACTTGTCATGTAAGCATCCGCTTTGATTAAATCATAGAGGTATTTTGCAGGAGCTTTAATAGTGAGGGAAAAATCTAATCTCTTTGCAACAGAATCTCCAATAAAAATGAATATTCAGTCACCACATTGTACCTTTTGGCTGCTCAGGAGGAGGATTCAGCCTCTGAGGTTTTCAGTTGGCTGCATACAGGTAAATATGACCATTCAAATAAACCAGCAGCTCGCCAAAACCTCGGGGAAGCAAAGACAGAAATGGCAGAGTGTGAAAGATGGTGCAGTGTTTTCAAACTGTGAACCAAATGTAAATGAGAGACTTGATATGTGACCCTTTACCTCCATGTTAACATTTAACATTTTTCTGAAAGGAGCTATTTACCAGATCTGACTGGTGACCTGAGGGCTTCAGTGGCTGGGGGCTGCTCTTGTACAAACACAGAGGAACTTTGAAGTGCGGTGGATATCCTTGGACATTCCTGAAATGCTCTTTTACCCCTTTGTGGCACAGATTTGATCTTCACGTGGCTATTCAAACACTTAGGAAACCATATGGAATCAGGTTTATCCTGTTTAAACAGGTCTGAAGAGATCAGATCTGTGCCACAACTGGTCAAAAGCCAGATTTCCTGTTCCTGTGTGAATGCAGCCACAGATAAGCTACACGACTAACACCTCCAGTGAGACTGATTGGCTTGGAAAGGGCACTGGAGCAACAGTGAAAGCTTCAAGAAGGATGTGTGTGTTTGCATATGTGTGAGGGTGTGTATGTATAACCAGTTTTCTTGTCTCTTCTCACCCTGTTGCCTTGCCGTTGTGGATCAGAGTTGTACTCTAGTGTTCTGAGTGATGCAGTGGTGGACTGGGGCAGCATGGGTCCAGGAGAGGAATGGGTTAACACAGCCACACACGGGGGAGAGCAGGGTAAGACTCAACTCTCCAAGGACGAGTGAGTTCATAGTCAGGGGCGTTGGTGAGTGTGGTGAGATTTACCTCTGAGTGGATTAACATTCAGTCCACATGGGGCGGAGCAAAGCCGGGGTCAGATCACTTTCAAATGTAAACGGAAACTGAATTTCATCTGTTAATCACAAAACATTCATTCACTAAAATTGGAAATGGCACCATGCTCAGCTCAAAATCTTAGCAACATTGCCTTCAGATCTTGAAATATGCAGCTATGTGCATAATTATTGGAATTGTGTGTATTTTGAACAGAATCTTCATACAAGCAAATCTCAAGAGATAGAGAGGAAGTATGCATAAAAATAACCCAGACGCAAATTTAAAGGTGCAATATGTAAGATTTTAGATAGAACAAAACAGAATAGAACACAGAACAAAATTACTATAGTACATAGTATCTTTGGGGACTGATAGAATATTCATCAGTACCAGTGACTCAAAGCCTTTTCACCTGGTGCTGAGACTTCTGGCTCTCAAAACTCACTTTTCCAGCTCACACTCTGTTTTGAAACAAACAAACAAACAACTCCCCACCCCTGTTACTTTGCTCAGGTTGGAGTCAGGGTACAACTTACTGCTCTGGTGAGGAATCAGTTCAGAGGAGTTTACACGGGGAAGACTTGGCCCAAATGCTCCTGAATGGGGAGGATTTGACCGAGAGAGCGGCCGTCCGTAGGGACGAGCAGGGTAAACCTTCTCCAGCAGAGGAGGATGGGAGTAGGTGTTCTCCCCAGGCTGAGGAGCAGGAGGAGGATGAGACACTCCTGCATCTCACTGACGACTGTGTCATGGCCACCACTTGGGACATGCAACTGTACACTACAGGTGACGAGGGACATAGACTAGAGCCCATGTAATAGTCATAAGGTGATTTTTCCCTTCTGCTGAACATTTTCACTCTTGAACCCACATACCTCTGTAGCAGGTCAGTATTCATTGTTGACCTCTCTGGGGAACCTGTTTGCCACCGCTCACTGAGGCTGAGTTCACACATAACATTTCTTTTTTTTTGAGTGTAAAGTGCAGCCTAGAGCATTTTTTGAACATTGATGACATGCTGTAACCATAACAACAGAGTTCTGTGTCATTGTTATCATGATTGGTCAGCTGATGAAAAAGCAGTTGATGTTACATACAGATTTTCTGAAAAAGTTGAACTTGTTTCAACTGTAAAAACACCGGCAGCAGCACTTTTTGAGTGTCTTTTATGGAGCAGCTGCTTTGTGAGCTTTTAATGGCTTCTTCCCATAGGGTTCAATGCAAGAAAAAAAAAACGACAGTAGCAGCAGGAACAAAAAAAAAAAAAATGCTGTGTGTGAACATTGACTTCTTTTTGAAATAGGCATCTAAAAATTCTAATTACACAAAGATGAAGTAGACCCAGATACACTTCACCGCCTGAATCTGATGTGTGTTGGACACTAATATGTCCAGGGTCAGACCAGGGTCCAGAGCTAACTTCACCTGTTTCAATAATTTAGAGCCGAAGAAGAAAAGTGGTGGCTACGGATTCCCAAGGCAGCTAATTTGGTGGTTTCATTAATTCATATGAAGAGGTATGTGTTGACAATGTAAATGTTCAGCCAAAGGAAAAGGTAGCTTTAAAATGTAGCTTTGGGCCACATTGGACCTAGAATTAGACCAGCTCCTAGACAGTCAGCTGCACTCCAAGGATATACTGCCCCTTCATTACTTTAGAATTTCAACTGTGAAGCTGCAGGCCTCATTTTAATTAGGCCTAGGCTCTTGGCTCTTAGTCTTCACTTTTCAAACAGATATAATAGGATCGAAAACTACAAAGGTGATAATGCATGAGCAGGTTTCACAGTAATGACAAATGTTATCTGCAGCCAGCGCTGACTTCTGCAAATGGGAAAAAAATTCAGTAGGGGATAGTGTACTTGGATAAAAGGAACAAATGCATCACAAAAAAAACAAATATTCCTTCGGCAAAGTTGCATGTCTGCATTGCTTCAAAATGCTGCCTGTGTAGCTCTGTCTCAGAATTTAGATCAGAACTCCTCGTCACTGCCTTAAGGGGAGAGCAGTGGTTTGGTCATGGCATAACGAGTGACATTGTCAGAACAGGTCTTCTCAGGACCCCGGCTAATGTTGTATTCTATTTTGGGTTATCTAACCAAATTTATCCAGTGAGCTGTGATTTTGGCCATGAACTTGAGTCTCCATGATTATAATGAGCCTATGGCAAGAACTTGTCATCTTTAAAGCAGTATAACATGGCTGACTTTCCTTTCAAAAGCCATCAGATGTTTATTCAGGAAAAAAAACAGAGATATTTTAATCTTTCTTACATGCTGTTTTAGGGTTCTGAACTTAAGCTTGAAAAAACTGACCAGAAAGTCACTTGGGGGTATTGACTCAAACACATTTTATGCTGATAACATGAAAAGTGGGTTGCACAACATGCAGTTAGTTTTCATAATGACCAACTGCAATAGATGTCTGTATTAGGCAACAGTTCCACAGTAGAGCCACCACAACACTGTCCAGAAACCCCCACAACACAGCCAGTGTGCTGCATCTTTATCACCAGAATTACAGCTTCCAACAACTTTTCTACTGTTAGGTTTTTCTATTTTTTTAGTAGTTGTCTAACTGTCTAATACAGCATAAAAACTGTATGTTTTCACTTGTGAATAATTGGCTCACCAAAAAAATAATAATTCAGCTTATTTCTAGGGATGCACTGATATGTTTTTTGAGCCCAGTAACAATATCCAACATCTTCCCACTCAAAACAATACTGATACTGATCTAGGCCTTATATCTTTAAGCATTGCAATACAAATGCAGGTACAAAAGAGCTTATATTATTCATACTTGCCTATTGTGTTTTTCTTTTTTTAACAAATAATTTCATTATGTTGATGAAATGAATTTAAATATCACAATCCTGGAAAAATAGGGTCACAAAAAGATCTACAATTGACCAAATATTGGCAGTGAAAACACAATTGGACATATATCAGTATTGCTTTTTTAAAACTGATATCAGCCAATAATATCTGCTGATATATCAGTGCCTCCCTTATCATTTCACGTTGAGAAAGTGTTTCACTTTGCCTAAAAAGAAAAAAAAATGCAGCACCTTTTCCAAAACGGGAACATGCCTTAACCATGGATGAGTCTGGTTTGGGTGGCGACTGTTATGATTATATTATGGATGAGTGAGTATTTAGCATGCTGCACCCATCTTTTGTTTGCTTTCTAGTGTTTTGTGGGTGTTTTGTGCACTAGTGGAACGGTGTTGTGAGTGCCTTCCTGCTGATTTACACTTGATTTTACACATTTCAGCTTTTGGTTACACTCATCACATCTTCTCATGCCTGTGCAAATGGAGAAGAAGCCATACAACCCCCCCGCCCCCCTCCTTTTTAGACAACCACTAAAAGCACCCATCTGAGCCACAGGGGGCTATTTATTTATTTTTCTGCTCCCATGCAATGTAGCCAGAAATAGCCCCCTACTACAGAATGGCCTGTCTTGTTCTTGTGCATGCGATGTTGGAGTTGAGTGCTGTAGGCTGTGTGAATTGCTTCTGTGTCCGCTGCATGTGCTGCTGCTGCTGAGCCCAGTAGCTTTAGATGGAAAGATCTAGACTAGACTTTAAAAAAAAGAAACTTGTGATTGCTTTTCCAAAAGCTGCCAAAAGCTGTTTGAAACAACAGCTTTTGGCTGCTTTTCATCATCACTGCTATAGTCAGAAACATCTGTCCCAAAACTTATGAGGTGGTAAGAAACATGGAGGGGTCTTGTCCTGCTTATAATCTGTCTTTAACAACCTCACTCTCTCCTCTGTTCTGTAACGCTGCCCTGTGAAGAGAGAGGACACCTCCGAACAGGTAATCGCTTTCTTTTCCATTCTGTGTCAAAACAGAGTTCGCGATGGGGTTTCAATGTCAAATCAGACAAAAACAGCAATGTATTAACCTGCTATGGTAACAGTTTTTCTGCTATTGACTGATACTGTATCAAACCTCCAATGCTTATTACCCACAAACAACCTGTTGGAAATGCTGCAGAAATTACAGGTTGCAGCTACAGAATCGAAATCCTTTTTTTCTCCATATTCTTTTCATTCTGTTTGTGTTTATATTTTTGTGTCATTTATTTCTGTGCAGGGATTGTCTGTTGTTGGAAAATTCACATGCACATGTCTTCGAAATAATTTCAATTAGTCAGTTTCACACAATTCTCCTAATTCATTCAGAAAGCCAGAGGAGTGGAGGAGACTGTTACAGTTACTGTTTCACCCTCAGTCTAGCTGCGAATGTGGATTTCTGTATTTGACTAAATGTCTCCGTCTGTGTGTGAGAGACACTTTCTAGTGTGTAAAACTGTGTGTGATGGGTGCATTGTATTGAATCAAAAGTCCTGGCACAACTTCCTCTTTGTGAACTGATATGAAAGAGGAACAAACCAGTTTCTCCTGAAATATGAAGTCATAGAAACACAAACTGCAGCACTAACAGTTCCCCTGGAACTACGACCTGATCTGCATAAAATTTTGAAATTTGTGTGTGTGTGGAGGTGGCAGCATAATTGTGTGTGTGAGGCATAGAGCTGCTTCTAGTAGTATAATATTGTGTCTGAGTGAAGTATAATTAGGTGTTTGAGTGAGAGACACTGAGACAGTGTATGTTTTATTTTTTAAGTAAAACCTTCCTGCAGAATTTTAACCAGACCAGAACAAAATATTCTCTCCTGTGTGGAAATGATAAACTGTTTCTGCTTTGAATAGATTATTCTTTGTGACAGTGATTATTAAACTATGAATCATGAGCTTACACCCCACATGGCAAATATGGGTTTTACAGAGAATAGGTTCCAAAATGAGACTAAAATCCATTAATTTAGGTGTGAGACTTAAAAAGTTCAAAAGCCCTGGAGGTATTCATGCGCTAAAATCCAATATTGGAACTTGAAATTCACTCTGCCCTCTGAAACAACATATTTTCTCTTGTGAGTGTGTGTGTGTATGTGTGTGTGTGTGTGTGTGGTGTGTGCATGTGCATTTGAGTGTGTACATGTGCATATGTCCATTGAGTCAGTCCTCAGTGTCAATCGGCAGCGTTAGGGCTAGATAATCCAGGTCATTTAATCCAGATTACCGCTCTACAGGCTGCAACCACAGATTACATAACCGTCAGACAGAGACAGAATCAGACACAGACAGACACACACACACAGGCACGTACATACACACTCACACACACACACAGAGGCAGATAGAACCATACAGAAAAACACGGAGGCAGATAGTAAAACACAAAGGAACTTGGAGACAGGCAGACATACACACCCGCTTGGAATTCTGGGAGTTTAAAGGAAAAATACAGGACAGGACAGCAGTGCTTCCCCAATTATACGACCCAGAGACAGACAGACATGATGCAGGGGAAAGGTCTGTGATGTGGCATTTATAAGCAACATCAGAGGTGACAGTGGCATTTACTACAGGGCAGTTAAATTCTGCATTGAAAGTAGGAGAAATTTTTAAAGGTGCACTATGCAAAATTTCCAAATTTTGTCCCGATAATATTACAGCAGTAACATTATAGGAGAAATGGGTGATTGATTGCACAGTGATTCCCAGATGCATCAGACGCAGACAATCATGCATAATATTTTTGTCAAACATATCAGTGTAAACATTAGTGGATAAAACTTTAATGAGCAGCAGAGAGTCAAAATCCCATCGGAACTTGTTTTCGTAAGCACCAGCTGGGTTCAGTTTCAGTTTCAGTTTCAGTTCAGTCAATTCCAGAGGGTGATTTTTTTTCCCCTCTCTCTTTCTTTTTACAATTTCAACCAGAGATGCTGGGTGCATTTTTACATAGGGAAGAATATAAAGTTACAACTACTTAATTTTCGAGATAGCTCTTGTTTGAACAAAACAGAACTGCGTAAGTTTCTTTACTGGAATATCAAAGGTGAGATCAGAAGCAAAGATGTTCTTCTGATAGTGGTTTCATATTTGACAATCGTGCCAAGTTCAGTTTGAATGAAGTTGATAGTTTTATAGGGGGTGAATAGGGCTATACGATTTATCTTCATCGAGTTAAATCTCTGTGATATTTAACAGTCGCCAGAATGTCAACAGAAACACAGAATATATCTGCAGATCTCTTTCTCTAATCTTTTTTTTTTTTAATTTAACCTTTTCTGTCTACATTTAAGTCTACCTCGCAGTTACACAAGTCACGCATAAACAAACACAAGCTTAACTTATGTTGCACTGCATGTGTGTGTGTTTGCGTCATGCAGGTCTTCTGGACGCAGAGCCCTTCAGAGAGGCTGATGAAGACATGGTGTCCGAGGTCAACCTGAGCAACTCCATCATGACTGAGGAGGAGAGAGAGGAGATTCAGCAAGAACTGGCTAAAGTATGTCGAAAACATGCACACACACTCACATGCACACAGGTGATGCACCACAGAAGTTGTAATTTACCAAATTACGGTCATTTAACCAAGTTCCAATGACAAGAAAATATTTAAGAGCTGAATTTTTTGTTTATATTGTTCATATGTCATCCTTACATTATGTGCTACATTCTTTAAATACTACCTTAATTACTTGCAACTCTACCAGAGGGATGAACTCCATTCTTCCAAAAGATATTACAAGATATTATAGCAGGGCTGCAGTGCATAAACCCCCATTGCAAAGACAAATGCACATTTGAAAATTTAGTGGTACAAAAATCAAAAGCACTAGTATACAGAGATGTGGGAAAAAATGAGTCATTCCTATGTCATTTTCCCTCTGTAGTTGAGTACAGTACTACTACTGCCCGAATGCTGCACCCCTACAGTGAGGGGGTGAGCTGGCTCTGTTCTGCTGTGGGGCATGTTTTCATGCCATGGTTTGGGTCCACTTGTCCCCTCAGCTGCAAATCAATACCAAGTTATTCTGAGTGATCACCTTTATCCTATGATGAAACATTTCTATCCTGATGTAAATCATATGGCCTCCGCAGTCGCCAGATCTCAATCCAGTTGAACACCTATGGGAGATTTTGGCCCGACATGTTAGACAGCGCTCTCCACCACCATCATCAAAACACCAAATGAGAATATCTTTTGGAAACGGTGGATGGTGTTCATCCCTCTGGCACAGCTCCAGAGACTTGAAGCCTCTATGCCAAGCAGCGCTGAAGCTGTCCTGGTGGTTTTCGGTGCCCAACACCTCACTAAGACACTTTTTGTCTGGGTTTTCCTTTAATTTGCCACCTGTCTGTAGCTGCATCATAAAGACAAATGAAGTGCATGACTGTTAAGCAGCAATTTGTTCTTTCGCTCTCTCTAGCTGGAAGAGGAGATCAGTACGCTGAAGCAGGTGTTGGCCTCTAAAGAGAAGCAGCACTCAGAGCTCAAACACAAACTGGGCATCACTCCCCTCAGTGAGTTCAAAGACAACTTCACCAAAGGCTGGCATGACATGCAGAGCAGCACCGCGTAAGTTAATCTGTGTGTCAGAGAGAGAGAGAGAGTTAGAGAGGGGGTTAAAGTACATTATAGTGGTTTTATACTTGTTTTCTGTCAACAGAGATGGCCTTTATTTGAGTATGTGCACACACACACACACACACACACAAAACACACATATAAAACAGTACAGCAGAAGTGACGTCTAGTAAGACACTCTGCATCTGCACTATTCTGAATACACACACACTCAAAGACAAACACACATACACACAGCAGAGTAGGTACTGATCTTCAGAGTCCACACTTCAACACCAAGCGTCTGTTGCACACACAGATATCAGAGACCCTATTAAAAAGACATAATCCTCAATACCCAGCAGCACAGCATGTGTATGTGTGTGTGTGTGTGTGATTTGTTATCTTTGTTGTGCACGCTGCAACAGACATCATTAACCCGATTAAAAACACATAAAACAGCTCCACATTGCCGAGGGCTGTGATTGCCCGCGCCGCACAATTAGGCGCACGTGTCCTTCTCACTCTTTTTTCCGGCAAACGATACAATTTTACAACCTCATTTATTATTACCTTGAGCGCCATTTGCTCAGTCGTCTGTCAGTGCACCTCAGAGAACACTTTTCAAACCAAACTGAACAATGCGTTTTTTTTTCTTTTTCCAATCTGCTACACTCATAACTTCAAAAACAATTAGCTCATTTCACAAGATTTTAAAAAAAACTATCAAAAATTCTAAATCAGAGTGGTGCACGTTGAAAGGTATGAATGAAAAATGAAGCAAATGATTTTATTTGACTCAGATTTTCATGTAACCCCCCCCAAAATAAATAAATAAATAAATGAAAAAACTGTGGCTGCTTCACACAATTAAAAAAATGCTGCTGTGTGTTCCTCCAAGCCGAGAGAGGGCTTGTTTGTAGAGTAACTAATTTGTTGTTGTCCTGAAACCCTGAAAAAAAAAAGTGAATTTCTACTTCAGGCAGCTCTGAGCTCTCATCCAGAGAGACGGAGAAATAAAGAAGGAAGGATAGAAAATGGGGGAAAGGCAAAGAGAGACAGAGAGGAGCAAGAGGATCGTCTCTAGAGGCCTAATTGTTATCCAGTTACACTTTAACCCGACGATCAGATTACACACACACACACACACACACTGCCACCATCTATAATGCACCAGTGTGACCACAGGGCCGAGAAATCTTAGAGAGATCGGGTAATACTGATGATTGCCTGGACATCGTCTCGCGTATTTGTTAAGAGTTTTTCAAGCAATTATGCGATAATCACCAGTAATTTGCACAGATGAGCTCCTCACTGACCAACAGCAACTTGCAGCTGTCAATATGTTAAAATGTGTGAGTGTGTGAGGCAGCGTGGATGTAAATAAAGGCTGAAAGACATACAGGACATAAAGTATTTTCAAAAACAAACAAACATGGATTTATTGTGGTTAGCATCACCCAATTTCACATAATAATAAAATATGCATTATTATACTTTATACTTTATTATATATTCATTGTATCTACTTAACTTGAAAAACGCAGCACTTTCTGTAGGGAAGTGTGAAGGTGTGTGCATCCCTTTATATGTACAATATCTGTATACATGTGTGTATGTATATATTAAGATATGTTTACATGTGTATATATATGTGTACATGTGTATATATATGTGTGATATATGTATATTAAGCTTTTACATATTTTGACGGCTGTTGCATATCTTGGATGTGTGTGTGGGTGTGTGTGTGTCTGTGCGTGTGCGTGCGTGTTAGCTATAGGAAGACTTCAGAGACGCTGAGCACAGCAGGACAGAGAACCTCAGCAGCTTTTAGCACCCTGGGCACCGCCATCACCAGGAAGTTCGGAGACATGAGGTACGACGCTGCGTTTTGTAAAAGGAGCTCAAACTAATCCCCCACTTTGTAGAGCGTTTTCATTTACTTGCACACATCTCTCTATAGGAGCTAAACTACATCGTGTGGAAACACAAAAGCCGCTGCATGTTGTTGACACTCATGACCGTGACATCACTTTGGTAACGCAGCAGCTGAAGTAGTCATGCTTAATTTGAATTCACTGAAGAGGAGATATGGGGAGAAAAAAAAAAGATTGGTTTGATTTCACTCTTTGTAATCCCATGAAATGTTTTCCGCTGCGGCCGACAGCGAGCGTAAGACGCTCTGTGTGCTGCTCCCAAAACTGCTCTGCACATTCAGTATCTGCCAGCAGTCTCACTTTGAGTTTAGCTCTGTCGCTAAAGCATATGCCCGTCCCGGCAGAGATCCCAAGTTCTAATCCCGGGTGAGTCAATTTAGCAACAAGCTGGTCGCAGCTTATCATGAATTACGTGCTTGTTCAAATGCTGTTTTGCGATTTGAAAACAATCCACAAAGACTGAAATGATGTTTGTTGGCATTAAAAAAAAAAAACAAAGAAAGAAAATTTCATGGGATTGCAAAGACTGAAAGTAGCCTGTTGTGAAGACGTTACCTTCTTTCCCCATAGTGAATAGAGATCACGCTTGTTTGTGATCTTATTATCTGCAACTACAAGCATCCATTGTCTCTGCAGCTACAAGGCCGTGCACCGGTCTGTTTGTCATATGCTAAGCGTTAGCCGTGATCACTTCCTTGTGCAAAGTAACAACACAGGGTCACTCGGCTGTTACGAATGTCAGATGTCATGCAAATACTACAGACGCAATCACCCAGTAAATTTGGTTGCTTTGCGGGCGCGTGGTCCGCCCCGCTCACCTGGAGTGCTTCCTCTGACAAGATAAACAGGAACTCCTTAACACGTTTGAAAGGAAAAGGCAGAAGCATAGCCAGACAGTGTTATTTCAATCAGGTGTTTCAGGTCATTTTGCAGAGAAATGCCTCCATGCAAGTGCTACAAGTGGATTTCCAGGGCTGCTCAGGCTGATTGGTCGTGTGCTAATCAGTGAAAATGCTCGTCTAAGCTAAAATAGCACTTGAAGCCCCTTTTAACCTTTATCAGTTGTATTTTCACGCACATACAAAGGAATAAATGCACCGCTTCCTCTTCGAATTTCTTCTTCTCCCCTCTGTTTGTGTGTCTTTCCAATGCCAGGTGAGTTTCGAGATGTGTCTGTGAAGTTGGCCCACTGGCTCACTTCAATCATAAACTCCTTAGCAGTCACATAATTCGCCTCATTAGGCCGCCACTGATGCGTTTCCACGTTCACTCAAAGTCAGTGAGGCCTGACTCTCCAGAAAAAACCTTCACATTCTCGCACACACACACACACACACACTATACACACATTATGTTTTGTTCCCCGTCTCACTGTTTCTGTCTCGTCTGTTTCTTGCTCACACAGACACACTACGTCTCTCTCTCTCTCTCACACACTAATATACAAGTGCGTTCTCTCTGTGTCTCCCTTCTCATCTCACATGTAGAGTTTTGACTGTTGGGCTTGTCAGTTCAGAGGAAACTTAGATTATGTAAGCCCAGAGTAAGCTGCTTTCTCTGAGAGCTGGAAGGCTGCAGGGCTGAGTCTCTCTCTCTCTCTCTCTCTCTCTCTCTCTCTCTCGCTCTGTTTCAGACAGAAAGAGAATAGGGTGTTTGGGTGTCTGTGTGTGGGTGAAAAACAAAGTGAGAGAGAGAGGGAATGTTTCTGTGGGGTTCTATATAAGATGAAGAGAGTGTTTGTGTCTGTGTTTTCTGTGTCTTTTTTGTTTGGATGACACAGAGAAAGAGTGTGTGTCTGTTATATATGAGAGAGAGAGAGAGAGAGAGAGAGAGAGATTGTGTTTGCATTTGTGTGTGACAGAGAGAGAAAAACAGAAGGAGGGAGATGGGTAATGCCCCTGTGTTACTTAATGTGTGCGAGAGGGCGTGTGTGTGTGTGTGTGTGTAAAAGAGGACGGAGATGGGAAAGTGATAACATGCCTTATAAGCAGTTTAAGATCTAAACTGACGTCCATTTGCTGTAAGGGTCGGGGCAAAAGCGGATTGGATGGACAGTTACAGAAGTCACTGTCATTTCATTGAGATATTTCACGCTTCATGTTAGCGCTGACATTTAATAAAACTCATTTGGTTGTAAAAGGTCAAATATGAATCCTCACTCACAACAACACAATTTAAAAGAAAGTTCAAAAAGTTGCACATATTCGTACCCCTGGAAACCTGAAGAGAACATGTATGATGTCATTGGGTTGCCAAAATTAATAAATACTTAAAAAAAGTAGAAGAACTACTTTAAAAATAACTTAGCAATTATAATAACAGTAATGAATATAATGTATAGCAGAAAAGAAAATACATTACTTTTCATGTATTCCAGCATGTTTGGTCTAGAGTTACTGTACCCCCGGAGGTATGTTCCAGTGTGTGTATGTGTGTGTGTGTGTGTGTGTGTGTATGTGTGTGTGTGCATGCATGCATGCTTAGGTTTGTCTTATTTTCATGTTATTTGCATGTTGTTGTTTTTGTTGTTTGTTGTTTTTGTTGTTTGTTTTTTTTCCCCTGCAGTGGATTTGGCGTGTGTTGAAGTTTGTTCTTGCATGTTAATTTGTGTAATACCTCAAACCACTGAAATATCTGACCTCATTACCACACTCATTTTCTTTTGCAAGTGTAATTCCCAAAGAGAAATCCTCTATTGAGCAATATAGAAAGCTCACAATGTTTAAATAATACTTTTTTTATCACAAATCACTGAGTGTGTTTACATGTAAATGAATATCCTCTTAATAACTGACTATCCTGTTTTTGTAACAACATGTAATATTCTGTTTACACCAATCAAAACAAGCTATTATTATATAAAAGCCAAAGAAAATGTTGGGAAATTGTCCAAGATACATTTATCTGCCTAATCTACACACAGATTATTCTGAGTAGTACCTTAATAACTGTGTGAGTTTGCATGTAATTACACTCACTGATCCAGCCATTATAAGCTGCTTGTAGTGTGTCGCATACCACAGGAACCCAGATGACACATGACCTGAAAACCTGACTTCTAACCTCGTATAACCCAGATCTGCTGTTTTTCCCATGTCATATCTGCCATGAAAATATCAAATCCAGTTTACACAGGGATCAAAATCCATTTTGCATGCATGGTCAAATCCAGCCTTTGGATGGTGTCTCTGCTACCGCTGTTAAATATGTGTCTTTCCCTTTCAACTAACAACTAACCCTTTATTGTCAGCTCTGAAGCCTAGCAGGCAGGCAACTGGTTTGTCTACATCATCTCTGGTGACCTTTAACTCAGTCAGTAAATTGGTTCGGGTCTTTGAAAGTGTGCGTATGTGTGTGTATAAGGTTGTTTTTGGTATTTTACAATGTTTAACTTTAGTAGAACATTTTCATTTCGAGTGAAAGAACACTCAACTGCCAAAATTGATTACCCAAGTGTCCACAGTGATATTGCACACCGCCTTCCAATTTCAAAATGAAGTCAAAGACGTCACCCTGGTGGTTTGTGAGCGTCTCCAAAGATCTGAACACAGATGATGTTTTGACGCATCGTCGTCTCGTAACGAGTTAAAAAATGTAAATGTTCTATCAAAGTGAAATATTGCCTTAAGCTGTCTTTGTCTGAGCTTATTTCTTAAAAGTGTTTGCTGTCTTCCCTCATGCCTCCCAAGGTCCAACTCCATAGGGTAAGAATCACTTAGCTCTCTGTGTCAGATCACTGTGTCGTCCTGCAGTCTGAGGCAGCAGTCAGAGTGGAAGCAATGAAAATGCAAATTGCACCAAGAAATCAAACTACCTGATTATTATCCTTTTGCTGGAATGAAAAACTCAGTCAAAACATTGCACTGAATGCTGAAATGCAACTTCAAATGCATGGACTAGGGACCACAGAACTTCCATTACGTCAGGTACAGTTCATCCCCAAAACCATGCCTGCTATAGAAATATGCTGTTAGTCTGTTATAAAAAGTTACACAAGCAGCAAATTTTCATGTCTGCCAAAGTCGTCCGTTTTGCAAACACTGTCCTTTTCTCCATCTGAGGCTTCTTTAAATCTGTCCATTCCTAATATGCTAGAGGAAGTCTAACTCAATAGAGCTCCTGTCAGATCATCTGATAGCGCTAACTGGATGGTACAGTAGAGAATGCAGCAGTCAGCTGATTCTGGTTGAATAAATACTGCAGTTGTGCAGGGCTGCAACGTCAAGTCTTTTTTTTTTTTTTTTTTTTTTTTTGTGGCAGGGCTTGTACTGTTCAAGTCCAGCAGAGATAATGTCAAAGACACATGATCTATTTCTACTGATCTTCTGTATCTATAGTTGCTTGTGATTGAGAGGAACAAAAAAAACGTTGTTCCCTTATAGTCAGTCGGTGGGCAGTGACCTCTTCACAAATATGATGAGAGCTGTTTTACTGAGCATAACATGGCCTTGGGTGCATTTGCATTTCATCAGAGAGGTCAGTGTACGGTCACTGTAATGCATAAACCGTATCTCAGTGCATTTCCTGTTATTACTGTTATTATCCTGTTATTATCAGCCAGAATATTGCTACTGCTGTCTGTTATTCAAGGCACTTTAGCAGCAAATGTGGAAACCATAAATCTATCTTTTTGTTGGTGCTGAGAATCAAGCACTTAACTATTTTACCATGAAGCCAAAGAGTCACAACATTGCCAAAACAATGTATCTCGTCCTGTTGTATTTTCACATGGAGCTTCTTCTCTTAGTTTAATTCTAGTTTAAGTCTGGCCTGTCTCTGATCTGGATTTGTACGATATCAAAAGGACAGACGCCAACATGACAACAGTGCACTCTCTCTAACTAACTGTGTGTGCCAAGTTGTTGCTATGGCTCTGGGTGGCATTTGTGTGTGTGTGTGTGTAACCTATGCTAATGATTAACTCCTGTTTCACCACGCTCTCTGGGGACAGCTACTCTATCCGACACTCCATGAGCATGCCCACCATGAGGTAATGTCTCTGCATTTGCATGTGTGTGTGTGTGTATTTATATGAGAAGGAGATGTGTCCATATCTGTTCCTGCCTCTTGTCCTTTTCTGTGCTTATTCCAATTTTCTTAAAATTTCATTTTGCTGTCAGTTTTATGAATGTTATATTATTTATTACAGTATCATGAATACTATGTTTCATACTTTCTCACAAAGACAGACACATGCAAACACATGTCTTTTATGTGCCCTGCTCACTGATGTTTATTTAGTTAATGGCTATGTGGTGAGGTGATAGCCAGATAAGATTAGGAGATAAAACAGTAAAATACCTGCTGTGTAAAGTTAATAGTGGGAATACAGAAGCATGTTTACACCCCGTCTCATCTACTGTTGGAGGTTGTTATCTCCATTACTCTGGATCCCATGAAAACATGTATGCGGTGCTAATTAACGTTACATAGAAAATTCACTGTTTATCCCAAAACACCTGGACCTGAAAGTTATTCAGAATACATGTAAATAGACTCGCTTTCAGCTGACAGCCCAGTATATTATATTATGGTTATTGTATTTCAGCCATATTACGGTTCCAGGAATCGATTTAGCCGGTCACTTTTAGCGTTGAGATTTAATCAAAGTCACAAATGGATTTTGCACATGCCATTTGTCTAAAATGTGCTAGTAAACCAAGAATAAAAGGAACTATAATGATTAATAATAATAATAAGTACTATTATTCTTATTATAATAACTAGCTACATGTAGTACAGTAGACAGTTTCTTTATTTGCCTTAGCAGAGTCTGAGCGCATTTATTTTTGTGCAGCTCTGCCAAAAAGTCAACCTTCCACTTCCCCTTTTAATTTGTTTATTTACCAATTTAATTTGCCTCTTTCCTTTGTCCTTCCTCTTTTTCATTCTTTCTAGAAACTCTCCCAGCTTCAAGTCTTTTGAGGAGAGGGTTGAGAGCACAGTGTCCAATATCAAGGTAATGTGTGTGTGTGTGTGTGTGTGTGTGTGTGTGTGTGTGTGTGTGTGTGTGTGTGTGAGTGAGTGAG
>OMLF01002090.1:4864-19009 GCA_900302615.1 Holocentrus rufus | reverse complement strand
GCTGTTTTACCGCAATAATTCTCACACCTAACTTGTTAAGTCTTTGCTAGGTATTTTGAAAAAGATGACTTTCAAAAATAAATCGCTACATATTTCTGATTACCTGCTGTAAAGTCATAGTAACAGGATCGACCTTAATACTATAATGTAATATGGTTACTAGTTACCTGTGGATTAGTTTGTCTCCAATAAATAGAATATGAAGACGAGACATTGCCAAACAGCTTTAAGGGGAATATGAAAAAGCAGTATTTGCCTCTACAGTTTATACTAATGGCCTTTGTCAACTACCGAACGTTTCATTTCTAGCCGTCTTTATGGTATTTGGTGGGCCAAATACCATAAAACATTAATTAAAAGCTGAGTCAAACAGTCACTCAAATCAAAACAGATGTGATGCATCAGGCTATATAAGCTATTCTAACCCACCACTCATTGACTGAGTATTGGCCTCTGATGCTTTTTACACATGATCATTTTTCACCTGGCGAGGTGAAAAGCAGCATCTCTGGTCATTGCTGCAGTAGCTGCTGAGAAGGATGCTTTCCCATCACATCCTGCTTGTTTCCCAGGGACAGCAGCAGCACTGAGGAATATGCTGTTTGTTAAACAGTACACACAAGGCAATGCAGCTACTTTATTCTCCCTAAATACTGAAAAGAGCATGCACCTCCTCATTTGCTCAACTTGCAGTTTCCATTGTTTTTCCGCTAGTTTTTGCAGTAATATGTTTGGCGCTGGCTGCCATGTCCTCTGATAGTGCATATTTACTTAGTGTTGTCAAATCAATGTTTGACCAATCAAGACTGACAGCCTGCTAGCTCATCTTAAACATTCCTGGAACTCAGTCTTAGTATCACATCCTGAGCAGGGCCAAAATCAGGTTCTAGGAACTTTACCTGGAACCGTGCCATTGCCAATGGAAACAACTCCAGAACCTGTGAAATAGACCAAATCACAATGTTTGTTTACAGTAACTTTCGGGTAAAAAATTGCTGCATTGTGTACATACAATTTTGACGGCACGGAGCAAACGGGAGCAAAATAAAAGTAACAGCTGAGATCTACTTTCAAGTCAAGAGAAAATGGCTACATCTTGTTGTGTTTGGGTGTGCTGGGTCACAGTAAAGAGAAGATTTCTATCTGAAAAGAGTAAATGTGCTAAAAGACAGCTTTGAATTCAGTGTCTGAGGTAGAAGGAAAAGGGAGCAGGCCCCGCCTTTTCAGATATCAAAGACACTAGCTCAGCAGCACAGAGCATGAAATGATCACACCAGAAACATAAGATTGGTAGAACTACCTTGTTTAACTGTATATCTTTGAACCTCACTAGAACCTCACTAGAAAGCCACCATGAAACTGCACGGCTGAAAATGACCACAGAAAGAATCAAATTTGCTGATTTCACAAGCCTCCGAAATTTAAACTAACCTCCAGGTTTCTACCTGGAAGTCACTGTTGTTGTCAACAAAAAGTCACAGTGATTCGGTCTATAGCCTTCACAGCATGCCTCACTAAGCTCTGCCAGTTGAATAAAGCCATAAACTGTGTCCTGCCAAGTGATCCAGTGCTTATATTCTGACCACTGATTAATACTGTCCAAGAGGCAAAGTTGAGATCATAAAAATTAGGCCTGGTGATTTGGGGTAAAGCTTCTGCTTTAATCTGTTGTAAATATATTCCCTATGTCTTTGGCATACCTCCGCCCCTTGTGAAGACTATACAATGTGTTTTATTAAAGGAATACATACTGGGAACACTGGTCCTCTAGGCAATTTTAATCCGATCTAATCTTAACTACAGCCAACTCATGCCTAAGTCTGACCTTAACCTTAACCTTAACCTTGACCTTAACCTTAACCTAACCCTAGCTGTAACCTTAACTCTAACCTGAACCAATAAGCCACAATTTGTGTTTTCCCTTTGTGTGTCCATCCAAAATGTCCTCACACCTACAAATGTCCTCACAGAGCAGGTAGCTTCTCACAGAGCAGATGGGGGAGAAAGAGAACGAGGGACATCCAAGAGATATGCTAGAACAGTTGTATTGTTCTCCACTGTCATTGAAAGGCTGATATTGGTGAAACTTATGAGCTGCCAAACATTTTTGAAATATCCTGCTGACACAAAGACAGACGAGCAAACAAAGCAACAAGGAGAAAACACAGCCTTAAGTAAACATTACATTAAGTAAAAAGGCAACACTAAACATGTCATCTGCCACAAATGATTAAGTGGCAAACGTGTCACCTTGTTTTGAGCTTTGAGTGCAGTTCCCCTTGGGCCAGTCAGTGTCATTTTGAATGCTGGAGTGCAGCAGGGAAATGCATCATTTTCCCACATGCCATCAACTGTGTCCATGATACTGTTTGTGATGTATAGGCAATTAAATGTTGTAGTGCTTCCCTTATGCCAATTAGTGTAATTGTGACCATAGGCATTGTTGCTTACATGGATCATGTATACCAGCAGGCTATAATTTTTCCACTCTCAAAATATCTAAAAATGATCATCATATGTGTAAACAATTAATGCAAGATTATTTTTAGTAATGGTCTACAGAGTTTATTAGGTCTATGGACCACACATAAATACTAAGTGTCCATTGCTGTGGTGTTTTTTTTTTTTTTCAGTGTTAAGCAGTCATTGCTGTGGTGTCTTTGCTATGCAGTTCCCAGTTCCAGTTCTTCCTCTATGTATTCCAAATGAACTGGAACATAAACGGTATCTCTTACATGTGCTACAGGATTTTTCTGAGGAAAGACCTGCCAGACGCTGTGTGTTTAGAACAGCATTTTTTTTTCTTTTTCCTCTTTGTGAAGCTTTGCACCTCATGTTTTTCAAAAGAGGCTTCTGATTCATTCTCGTCAAAAATGAGTTTGCACACCCAGGTCCATCAAAGTATTCTTTTATCCATTTTTTTTCCAGTGGCTTCAATCACAGCACAGGGTACAAAGCACGACCCTTTCGGGTTTTCGCTGTTTACAAAAGCGACCAGAGTGGAAAGTAAACTGTTTGGGGACTACACATATCAAACATGACTTCAGCCGTGGCTCACTGAGGCATTATGACATAAAATTTCTTCTAGTTCACAAGAAACTCTGGGCTGTGGGCAGCCATTTTGAAACATCACAACTAATTCGTCTTACATCTAGAAACTGATTTATCCGACCTGATCGTGCGATTTGGTAGGGCGTTCATGCGCACTTCCTACTGAGACACTGGAATATATATAACCCCGACACCACATGAATGGGGCATTAGATAATAAAAGGAGGCAAGGCACTTGGACACCATCGTTTAAACACTTCCGGGCTGTAGGATCATGACCAACAAGCCCAGAGCCCTACATCACTGAATGGGGAGTTGTCTAACATTCTGGCTGGCTGCTTTTCATATTTACGGACAATGTCAAATTGAATACAACATGGAGTGACGGCAAGATTATGACACTCTGCTTTTCCATGGTTGTCATGTCAGGTAGTTATAGTTCAGCTATGCTGCATATATATATATATTCTAAAACCTATGCATGAGATTTTTAGCTGTATCAGTTCTGTGGTGTGGAGTAGCCCAACAGTTGTCTTGCCTGGTTTTGTCATGGCTGCAGCGCTGCTGTCACTGAGTTGTTGCCCCCACTTGCATGATCTTACATAAAAATCAAAGTTATGTGGCTGTACAAAATAGTCTTCTTTTCTTATCAAAGTGTCTCTGTTGGCAACCCTGAGAACACCAAATTGATGAAAGTCAATAAAAGAATATTTTGAGGGACCTGGGTGTGCAAACTCCTTTTCAGTTCTATTGGACTGTTAAGTTAGTATGATGCACCCCACTACTTTAATAACCTTGGTTACCTTGGCTATGATGATTTTTGTCTCAGAGATTTATTTTTGTCAGTCATGTCACCAACTGATGCATCCTCAATATTTTGGTAAGTAAGCTCCCAGGATCTTAATCTGTCCTCAGCATTTCTTCTCTTGGTTTTACAGGTTTACAGAGGTTCAGATTACAGAGGAATATTTCAGAGTCCCTGAAAGTCAATAATTGTAATAAAGTGGAGTTTTAGGCCCTGCATGTTCTACAGTAAGACATTCCAGCAGGGCTGGATGGGCCTTTGTTCCACTGGTAGGGTAACAACAACCCCAACCCAACCCAATGATTTATATCCAGGAACAAAACTGACGTGCTGGGCCACTGAGCCAACAGTTACTGTCACTCATTACTGTTTGTAGAGGCTAGTGGAGGACAACGTGTACAGCTGAACTCTGTCAATCAAACAGGTGTGGGAGGAATAAAAACTGAGGTTGTATTCTGATTGGACAGCTTCACTCATATGTGAGAAAATAGCTTTTAATCCCCGGCAAAAACGCTGGTTTGATTCAGGAGAAATCAAGTGGTAGCCTTCTCTCTGCATAGAAAGGACTTGAGATTTTCAGTTTCATGATGCTTTCTACACCCAGCAATTAATGAAAAATTACATATTATATTATTTTAACATTCCTTTAATAAGAGTGACAGTTGTCCTCGATCAAGCATAACATTTCTAATCTGTGGATGCAGCTCAGACCTATCCATTATTACACATCTGGTTTTATCTGTCACACAGTGGCTCACCCACACACTCGTAAGGGCAAACACACACTCATAAGCACACAAATATAGTTGATGGGCTTCAAATGTCTTCCGTGCAGCAGGCTGTGACGTAATGACTAGTGTGACTCACCCTATGTTAATTCCAAGTTTTGAACACCCTGAATTGAACACTGGCGGATTTTTCTATGAATATTAAGTCCATAATGACTATGTTTCACTGGAATGTATCTCATTGTACTCACAAGGCTTGTGTCTAAAAATAAAATGTACCTATGTGATAAATTAAAAATATTCCAGACAGAATGTGAATAGGAGCATGAACGCCTACAAATCAGGAGGCCTGATTTGTAGACCAGATAAAGTAAAGAGAAAGCCAATCAGCTTCCAGCATGGAATCTGTCTCTATCAAGGTGTCAAGGCATTTCTCCTCCTACCTCGTATTTAGACCAGGCAAAATGCTCATGGGTATTTGCGGCCACATTTACAAAAGCTAGATCAGTGGTGGTGCAACTGCCAAGCCTGGCACTAAAGGATTCAAAAAACGCATGACAGATTGAAATATAACGCTGACACAGCATTACATCTACTGTCTCAGCAAAAAAAAATGTCAACCAAAAACACCAACCGTAACGACTGGATGACAGAAAGATGTCAACCAAAAGTGCTAATCATAACAGGACTGAAGAAAGACATCAACCAAAGCCGGTAATTATAACGGCTGGTCTGTCGCTCTGCTGCTTTGTGCTGTGTCAAAGTGGCACATTAAAACCTGGTTTCATGTCATCATGACAATTTTGCCGTGCTTCCTGTCTGAATGTAGGGTAACATTTACACATCTGCTTCAGTCTGTCTGTCTGTCTGTTTCTGGGATGAATAATAAGCTTCTGCAAACAGAGCACCCAATAAGGTTTCCTACAATCAAAACACATCAGGAATAGCTGGAACTTGCAACACCAACCTGGTGACAGCACATCATTCTCTGCACTGGAGATTAGCTATTTATACAACTGACACTTGAATGTAAATTTCCAAAAGGAGAGGAAAGAAAGGAGAAGTGACGTGGGAGAGGGAGAAAAGAGCAGAAGAAGGAAGGAGGGCAGAGAGGACGGAAAAGAACTCGAAGAGATGATATAGAAGGGATAAAAAACAGATAAGAGAGATTGACAGCCGAATCCCCCCTCCCTCCTCTTTAACCACCACCTCCCCTTGCATTTTTCAAAGCGCCATATGTGCCAAGCAGGCGGGTTTGATGCTGTGTGTGTAGGCGGAAGGAGAAATGAAAATAGGGCTGAGATCAAGTTATTTTGGGCTGAATGGAAACCAGCGAACAAAAAGCCTTTGAGTCACCCTCTGAGGGTGGATAACAGCACTGGAGACAGGCAGTATACTCATTTAAATGTAGTCCAATGGGCGAGCACACACACACACACACACGTACACACACACACACTGGTGTGCTAACACACACAAAACTGAATGGATAGAAGCCCCAACCCCACCCCCAACATCCATACACACACACACACACACACACGCACACACACACACACACACAGTTGTGCAGCTCAACCCTGAGACAGAATTAGAACGCATCTCTGTATGTGCATGTGTGTGTATGTGTGTGTATGTGCGTTTGACTGTATGATTCCTCAAGATGAGACTTTATGGCACTGATAAGGGCCTTGTGAAGGCTGCAGCTGATGGCCACACCATCAGCCGCACCATCTCAGCCAGTTCTGCGACTTAATGACGACGATTATTTCGTCCACCTTCCTCAACATTTTGTCACTAGAACTGGTGGCTGCAGACTGCACCAAGCTAATGCAGCAAATCTTGAAACATCTTGAAATCTTGAAACTATTCCAATTTCTTTGCTTCTAATGTGACAAGCTAACTAGTTTGAGCAAGCATCTATTAAAAAGACAGCACAAAACTAAAAAAAAACAAACCAACAAAACAACCAAGCTTCATCATTGCCATGTAGTCATCTTCAACCGAAAAGCAAATGAATCCAGATAGATTAGATGACCATTTTCATAATTCAGAGAACTGTGAATATGACATGGACAAACGCACACATGAAAGAGCTGATGTGTAACATTGGCAAACATTATAGATTGGTGATTTGGGCATACAGGTGTTCTGTTTAAAGGAATAGAGGATAACATTTTGGGTAAAATATCCTTTTTTCCAACTGAGACAAGACGTACAATACCATTTTCACCTCTGTACGTCAAATAATATAGTTCCTATGGGTTGCATTTCATGTTAGCTTAGCATAAAGACTTGACATTTCTAGGAGTTATTAGCCTAGCTCTGCCAAAGTGAAAAAAAAAAAAAAAAAACTTACAGCAACTCCGAAACAGTCTTATTTATTATATCTTATAAGTGCTACAAAGCTAAGTCCTGGTCCTGCAGGACCTGGCTGCTGTGAGGCAGAGCTGCAGTGCTACGAGATGATGCATAGAGTGCATAGAAGAAGGGGGATTTTTTGTTTGTTTGTTTGTTTGTTTAGTTTGTTTTTACGCAGTTCATCAGGTATATATAAAACTCCTCAGTACACTTCACACATCACAGTAACCACTGCTCTTCTTTTTTTAGTTACACACACACACACACTCATACACAATAGAGTGTCCTTTTCTGCTAAAGACTCAACATATTACATCAGTACAATAGAAGCATTCTTTTGTAAACAGCAAAGGAGAGAAGCTTTTCTCTATGTTGCCAAGATGCATCCAGATTTTCAGCCATGACTTCAACTTCTCCACATGAACGGAACATGAAACGTTAACACAGCGAGATGAGGACATGTCAGGTTGGGTAGAGAGGCCTGGATGGTTAGAAAAACATTGTCTCCCAGGTTTCTAGCTGCTGTCTAGTTATACTTGGTATGTAAGTTGTTGGTATGTGACCATGGTACATAGATCTTGGTGTGCATTACACTACTTTGAGCAACATGATAAAGTCACTTGGAAGTCCATTCATTTGCTATAGAGTTGAGAGACCAATCTGAAGACTCAGCCCATGTGTGAGTGGTCAGTAAACCTGTTGGCCATAACACTGAACATTTCGTGGTCATCGGCAATCAACAGCCAATCAGATTTCTGGGCTTCCTGGTCCAGCCATTCAACACTTTCTAGATCTCTATATCTTTTAATTGGAAAAACTAAAGCCATATTCACATGGGAATCATTTTACATGAGGAGTTGGGGTAGTGTAATTATTAACAGAGCAACTCTGATTTTAATCTGATCCGAATTGGTCATGTCAGTCAATCAATTTATTTGAACTTAAATAGGCAGGCAGCACTGCTCTCATGAGTCAGAGCAAGAGGTTAGGCAGGATGCTGCTGCACTGAACACTCACATCACATGCAGGCCCCTGGCTTCACATACACACACTGTTAAAGTCACATTAGTTTATTTTACTAATATGTTACATAGGCTACAATCTCTATAGCTGTGTAATCTGTGAACTGCTTCAATATAGTTACTTTAAAATGGTTTAATTTAGCTTGATTTCAAGTATGTTGAAAACACTAGCCATGCTAGCCATGCATCAGCTTTAGTGCTTCCATTACAGCTTGAATGTAGCATGTTGAAGGTGTCACATAGCATCCACATACAGACAACAAGGTGGAGCCCACACCGACATCAATAGGAACAGTATCTGCTGATTTTACTGAGATGTTTGTACATAGTTTATTGGGTAGAGCATGAATATCACTGAAAACAGAAAGATGTATGGCTTGTAATCTGCCTCATTATTGGCCAAGCTTGTGGGCCAGATGTCATCACATTAACTTTGTTTTCCCTGCATGCAGAGCCATCTGACAAGCCTTTGGGCATTTCCTCCTCCGTCTTGGACATAACATGCAGACTCATTTGATGTCTTATTTCTTTATGTGTCATTTTTAGTTGTGATTTCTTTTGTGTTTGTGTTCATGAAATAATCCAACCAAAACTGTTTGTAAGTATATCCAGAACTATCCTAGAAATATACTACTACTAAACTACTGTTCATAATATCAGTACATAATACATTACACACAGAGATGTCATGCCCAACGGTGTGTTGCTGAAGTGGTTAGTAGAGCATTTTCAAAAGTGTGAAAATTATACATTATTACTATAATGCCATCGTTATACACAATTGCATTTAAAAAACAAAGGTATAGTTTGCTTTGCTAGATATTTGATATTTCTAGGTCAAGATGTAGACGAAAATCTTATCATTCTTTAAAAAAAAAGACATATATATGACTGTGTCGATATTCTGTATATATGACTATTAGTCAATTAGTACTGGAAAAGATAAAGCCACCAGTGTATGTAACTGCAATTTGCTGATTTCAACAACCTTCACAATTTGCATTTTAAAAGGAGAGGTGGATGAACAATAAAAAAAGGAGAACAATAGAAGAGTCATATATACTGTTTAGACTGGCATTATGAATTGTGTAAATGAAAGGGGGGGGGAAATCAGTATAATTATTTCATGGCAGTGGTAACAGCTGTGCACTCGAAAAAGTTCTAATATAGCTGGAAAATGACCTGATTCTTTTCATAGTGTCCACAGTGCTGGTCTCTCCCAGTTGGTGCTGTTGAGAGCCTCAAAGCAGAATTTTTAGCCTCTCTGTGACCTGTAAACAGCTACAATACCCTTTAGTTGGTAGAGGCCAAAGTTGCCACAACATTTTGACTTTCTGAACAATTTGTGCACATGGTCCATACCAGCTGCAGGGGATTTTGAGTGTTAGAGAGTAGAAAAGTCCCACAGGTCTCTGACAGATCTAAATATTTAACCATGTGTTGGCTCCTGCAATTTCCACCTAACAGTCTGTACGTCCAAAGTGCTGAAAATGAGAGGTAAAATAAGACAGATATCCAGTCTTCTCTTCACTTCCGTATCCCCTGTGCATACACATAAATAACTCCTACTGGAAACCAAAGTAGTCGAAGCCTAGCTAGCTAGCTGCTGAGCAGAAATGGAAATTTAAAAAGATATTTTTGATTTAATGATTTCGTAACTTCAAAATTCATTCCGTGACAAGTGAGGTTCCTCCTCACTGCGGAAACACCTTTTACATCTTTCGTCTTTCATCTTTCTTTCACCACTTTCGTCGGCGTGTCATCAATGCTAGCTAGCTGTCTAGGTTGTTTCCAAGGGGAAGACATTTTCATGAACACTGTCGTGATTGGTTGAATACTCCTCCAGTGCCAGTGCAAGTTTTTCTAGTGGAAAACAACAACTTCCTCTATTAATTTTCTAAATCTATGGAGCATTCAAAAAATGTGGAAGAGAGTCTGTTTTTAGAGACTAGTATGTATATGATATAGTATAATATATGTCATGATTTGGTGAGTAAAATCCATTCAGACATGCTTATTCAAAAGCGTTATAAATAAGCTCCAATTGATATATAGCACTGTATAGCACTGTACAAACACAAGCCAAGTATTGAACCAATAACGTGTTAAGGCTGAACACCACATCCTCTCTTGTCCTCCTGACCTACTGAACATTGTTGCCCACCATGTCATTCAATTAGTAAGAATGTTACATAGAATCATTTGGCACAACAGACTGCCATACTGATCCACAGCAAACGGCACAGGTATTGAACACAGTATGAAGACTCAAAAAAGGACTGAATGACTATCGAAGAATGGTTCTTGTAGCTCTTATGAAGCTGTTGTCCAGGTTTTACAAATGAGTTCTAAATCAGATAAGTGTTACTAACACACTCTGTCAACTCTGATTGGTTTTCCTTCGTTTCCTTGGCAAAGGCAGAACATCCCTCTAACATGATACACAAGCCCATAAATCAGGTATGGCGCCACACCAGAGCTAGGGGATGCTGGAGCCATGTCAGTAATCTGCATAGTCCCAGTGAAGCATGCTCAGGTTTTTTTTATTTATTTATTTATTTATTTAATATATTTTTGGGGGGATTTCTGCTTTATTAGACAGCAACAGTAGAAACAAACGGGAAAGACGGGAAAGACGGGAAAGTGCCCCCCGCTCAAGTATTTTAGTATTATTTATTTTCTCTGATCCCTGGCTGCATGCTCGTGCCATGCGTTTCCAACTGAAAGACCTTTTATTTGTTGACAGAGCGCACCTGTCCAGTGGCGGGAACATGATTCAATCACGCTGATCTGAATCTGGACGGAATAAGAAGACACATACATATTGTCAGCCAGTCAGCCTATTTTTGTAATAAAAATGTAATCGCTAAGACTGTGATGATAGACAGTTTGTTTTATGCAGTATGTACACAGTTGACAGGTATAGAATAAAGGCACTTTTCGTAGTGGCTGCATTGTGGATATTATCCTTGCATTTTTTGTTTCTTGTTGTTGATGTTGTGATAGACATTTAATCTGTAACATTATGGCCAATGCACAACAGGAAGCATGTATGTCATCAGCCTGTAGGTTATTTTTGTTTGCATTAGAACTATAATAACTAAGACTGTGATGATAGCCAGTTTGTTTTACAAGTGTGTGCACAGTTAACAGGCATGGGCTAAATGAATTGCTCTTCTCATTGTGGCTGCACTTTGGATTTTAATAATTTCATTCCTGACACTGTAATAGCCATTTCATCTGAAACATTATTACCAATGCGCACTTGTCTGGTTATGCATATGGAATAAATACAGTTCTTCTTGTTGTTGCCTTTTTGGATGTACTGTGTACTATTAGTGACCCGCAAATCGGATCTGTGCATCACTAGCTGTTATTAATTGTGACTCGGCCACTTCAGCACTGGACAGCGCTACAGTGGCTGCATGGCTGCTGTCCGGTGCTGAAGTCTTTAAGCTTTGCACGTGAAAGACGTTTTTGTCATTGCCTTGTGGTCACTTGTATAAGGCTTATAGCTATTTTGTTATATATTCTTGGGCAAATTCGATCAAAAACTACATTTTTATCAAATGTGGATATTTGCTTTTACTGAAAAAAGGGAACTTCCTTACGAAATAACTCTTAAGTCATGAAAATCCACTATTTTCTTAACACTCCACATATTGGTCAAGCGCCCCCTTAGCACCGGGAAAGAAAAAAATCCTGGCACGGTGCCTGCCATTAAAGCTGCAGTTTTGTGCACAGCCATGTATTATGAGAAAGAAATACAAGAATATATAAGAAATACAAACACTACATCTAGGATGTTCATTTTGATTAATCGTTTTTGTGAAACTTCCATCAAATTGAGTGGAAGATACAACCTCTGCCCCTATTGTCAGTGTAATCTGCCAAGGCTGGGATCTGGCAGTTCTCGTTTTTGACATCAAGAGCATGTTGCGATCAGTACTGTCAAATATTTTCATTTACCTGGTGCAAACTGCTTTCATGAATACATAGAGCAATGTCACTGCTGAGTGAACTCCATTCAGCTCCACTCAACTATTTATATCCATGTACTTCTCACAAAGTCTGCACATTCAATGTGCAGAACATCATGAACAACTGTCCTTTCAGTGAAATAGACAGACCAGGTGAAAGCTATGATCCTATCTGATCCAAGTCTATAGCGCTGCTATAACCATGGCACCAGTACACCTGTGTGAAGCAAATACAGCTTCAACCTGCAGAACGTGAGGCCAGCGGCTTCCCCTCTTCCATCACATAATTCCTGTTAACAAACTCTATGAAGAATTCTGCGAAAATTCTTAAAATGGCAGGACAGCTGACAAGATGTACCAAACGCACTTTTGGCTTGTGTCCAAGAGTGATGTATTACTGATTCAAAAGAGTGCATGCTCACATGATGACAGAGACTTTTGGGTCCCGGGGTTGAATAATTTGGGAAGATTTAGACTATTCTTAGCAGATGCACTTTGCATATTTTATATAACAACATTGCATTCATTGTTAAATAGTTGGGGACACTTTGTGTCACACTGTACCATTTAAACCAAACTCTAGGTGGGTCTTTTAGCGCATAGCTTGTTTAACTCTCCTTTCCCTAAGAGCAACTCCTTGCTTTGATCCTTTGATCCTTGCTCTGATCAAATCTAATAACCTTGGTTATTAGATTGATCCCCAAGGTTGCCTTCACATATGCAGTATTTAGTCCATTTGAAAGGAACCTTGGTGCATTTAATCCCTCAGGGCCTACTTCATAAAAAACACTGCTAGATGTACCATGGCAGTAAAGGCAGATGGCAGTGTGGTAATCCATTTCCTCATTTATAAATGTGGGTTACCAGCCTTTTCTACTCTTTATGTATAATGTAGCGCAACTACCCAGTTTAGAGGAAGACAGTATGTCAGTACATCATGACAGGGATTGTGTTGCTCTTAGTGGATAAGACAGTGGATAAGACAAGCAAATTTGATTGACCTTTATTGATGTCTGCCCAAACTCCACCTGCTATGAATGTATTCTTCTTACTGTCAGCATGTTCTTTCTGTTCCAACCTCCTTTCCTGGCCACTGACCAATTCTAATTAAGTTTAAAGGATAATTTCCTTTTTTTTTTCTTTTTAACCTGGGTTCTATTCTACCCTTTATCTGGGTCTAAATGATGAATAGGAACGAAAAGTCTTTGAATCGGTCTTTGAATCTTTGAGCGAGAACGCTACAACTGCCAACCGCAAAACATGACTGTAACATAATCCATGGGGCAACCGCTACGTGTCAAAGTACGTCCACTAAAAAGTGCTTGTTTTGCCACTGACAGGCTCAGATTAATATTATAAGTATCTGACAACATGGAAGCATCCCTTCAGAAATAGGCGTGTGTAACAGAAGTCTTGGTCAAAGAGGAGCCTCACAAGTTGTTGCAGGAAGACAACAGTGTAAAAAAAGAGCTGGAGGAGTGGAAACGTCAGCGGTTATTGAGTTGGAGTTCAGAAAGCGTAGCTTAGTGTTATCTGAAGATTAAAATAATAAACAATGATCTGTGTTTGCACATTTCTGAGCTGTGCCAATAGAATGTCACGCCACTCTTCGCACAACTTTTATAGACTACCACTGTTACATACATTTTTTTCTTTTCTTTTCTTTTTCTTTTTTAAATAACTATGGATCATGTGTTTGCACTTGTGTCCTTAATAATGAATGAATGAATGAATGAATGAATGTTGGATAGGAACATGCTGAAAGTATGGCTAGTTGTGCTATAAATACATGCTAACATTCCTGTCCAGACCCTGCGCCTCGCAGACCACTGGGTCTGCAGCAACTACTTGGACTGAATGAAAACTGAATGCGCCCTGAGTGCCAGCGCGTTCCATAATGTTGTCAGACACTTATAATATTAATCTGAGCCTGTCAGTGGCAAAAACGGCACTTTTAGTGGACGTACTTTGACACAGAGAGGCTGCCCCATTGGATTACATTACAGATGTGTTGTAGAGTTCTTGCTCAATATTGTACAGATTCCAAAACTTTTGTTCCCATTAATCATTTAGACCCAGATAGAGGGGAAAATATGGTCCAGATTTAAAAAAAAAAAAAAAAAAGAAAAAAAAAAAGAAAAAAAAATTTTTTCTTTTTTTTTCTTTCCTTTCTCTCTCTCTCTTTTTATTTGTAGTTT
>OMLF01002086.1:18638-35409 GCA_900302615.1 Holocentrus rufus | reverse complement strand
TGAATCCAAGATAAGACAATGAGCTGAACTGTTTAATATAATAGTGTACATGCAGAATAATGAAGTATCCAATAAGACAGCGGAAAAAAACCCATCAAATACATGTCTTTTAAAACTCTTCACTTCATAGACTGCATGCTCTTTCCATTACATACCTTTAACAACCTGACAGCTGTTCCAGTATATTGCTTGATAAATGAGGCCCGGGGTGTTCAGTCATGATATCTTTCATATTGATGGTCTGAAGGAGTTATCTACATCCATTCTCCCTTTGGTGGAGGGGGAACCCACTTAGCATGGAATACTGACATAATTACCACCACCTCCGCCACCATCATCAGCTTAACAACTGCTGTGAGGGATGATGGCCCCTGCAGTTCTGCTTAAAATGGTATGTAACTCTTTGACCTAATATCTGAGGAAATCGGTACAGTCTGGTGGGGAGAATGAAAATTCAATAGCGAAGTGAATTCATTTTCCAAAGAGCACCCCAGGGTGAAACTCAAGCACTGGGGTGGGGTTATTTTAGTCTTCAAGTAATAATCTGCGACATTATCGTAAATAAATGTCCATTTTGCTACTCTCTATTGCCGACTGATATAACATATTACTGATTCAACCTATGGCCAGACCAATTTCAACATAATAATAATAATGATATAATATCTTTATTTATATAACACTTATCAAAACAAAGTTACAAAATGCCTCAAAAAACCACAGCAATTTTGAGCTTAGATTTAAAAGAAGCCACTGACTCAGTCATCATCTGCCTAAGTCCTCTCCCTATTTGTAATGAACTTCCTATGGGCTCATAAATGTGTCCCGATTACATGCTGCAAATTTAAAATGTTAAAGTTACTGTCCACCTGACAATGGGAACTTTGTCAGTATTTCCATTTCTTGCTTATCCTCATGTCAGTTGAAAGTAGTGATGGGTTCATTACTTGAAAAAATAGTCTAAATTAGGAATGCAAGACATGGATTTTTTTCAGCTGATAAGATAATAATGTCACATTTTTGCATTTTAAGTTCAAAACCTGTAGTTTATGCACACCTGAGGGTAAGAAAGGCTAAGATGTAGTGTGCAAAGATGGATTATTTAATAGTCCACAGCTCTGACCTAACCAAATCTAACTGACATCACTATTTTTAACACAACAAAAACAAAGAACAGTTCTGACTCTTCAGCTGTTCATTTAGTTTTTCAGAATCCAAGTAATACAGGCTATGGTAAAATAATTTAGCAGAAATGAAGCCTAATAAAAAAAAGGAAAGAAGAATAAAATCTGTTTGTGAGGTGTACCACCAAGAACCTCAATCTACTTTCACCACTGCTGAGAATTCAAATGAAATGCTTTGACATAATCTGTCAAATCAGACACGTCAGTGTATTAAACACAAGTAACAGAAACAAAGAATAAAGTGCATCCCTCGGTACAAACATAAAGCCTTTTATAGAACTGAAAGCGTATGGCTGCTTAGTCTGCGGCAATTATTGGTGATCTTTATCGGCTATAATTTTATTATTGGAATAATAGATAATATTATGAAATTCCCTTTATCTGCCTGACATATATCCCTAGCCTAAAAAAAAGACAAAATCTTTCTTTTAGCAATAAAAATAGAGCCTACAGTGTGAAATTCTAACTTTCTGAGTCGTATTTTTGTTTGGCTCATTCATGTGGTGTATGGTGTATTCATTATTCTTTGACTTGACTTAAATGTTGGATAGGAAGAAATGGTATATCTGTTAGATGAGTAGCTATAATGTTATTACTGAAATTACTACTTGCCATTATGAAACAAGTAATGTAATAAGAGAAGCAGAAAACTTAACGTACTAACCCGACTTTGGTTCACTCACTAGTGAAGTTTATTTATCATTATTGCACACAGTGAGCTAGCTGGCACGGCTGCATGGCAGCCTTCTTCAACACAACTGGAATGAAGAGAATTCCAAGGAGGGTAAAAAAATCACCATAAAATTACTCCAAACAGCACGCACAGCATAATGTAAGTGTTCTGAAGCCAAATGGTTGCACTGGGGGTCTGAAAGTCCAATATTTGCCTCATTATCTCCCAGATTTTTCCCGCTCACCACGCTCTGGCTGCCCTTCAGCAATCTGGTGGAAGAGTCTTGCTTCATTCATGTGCTCCTCATCAGCTCACACTTCTGTGTTTCTCAGGGAAAAGTACAACTTGTCTTCAATTGAAGTACTTTTTTTGTCAGAAATAAACTGAATAATGAAGCTTTTTTGGTGACTATTTTAGTAAGCAACTGGTACAGAGCTTCTTTGGGCTGCGGTGCCATAACGAAGAGAATATACACAGCAGTTTTCTAATTGATATATACTACGTTTTTTGGCTGAAAGTTATGTGTAGCACCTAAAAGTTACATAAAGAGCAAGAATGGCACCTCTTGGCATAGCTATCATTCAACTTTCTCTTTTGTACTCCCCATTTTATTAGGGCCATTCGTGCCTGCTCTACCACAATATTTCTGAAAGCGTTTGAAGGCAACATCTGCTTGCTACAGGGGTGATGGTTGGCATGGTGCAAAACAAGTGCAGAAGATCTAGGAGACACTGAAGTAAATACTCAAGTTCTGGACCAACAGTGCAATCACTTGGCCTCAGAACATGTTTTTGTAATTTTTGGAACTATAAAGACAGTGTCTCCATTCATTCCAGCTGTTTTGAAGAAGGCTGATAAGGAGCTGTGCCAGATAACTCACTACGCATTAGACTGACATGCCAGTGTTCCAACTCACCTCAGGGTTAGCAAATAACGACAAAATTCTCACTTTCTAGTGAAATATCCCTTTAAGCAATTGGACTGAATGTTACAGACTTATAAAATAATGATGCGTTATGGTTGTTTTCAGGGAACACAAGGCACATTGAAGATGCTGCAGCTGGGCGCGCAGCCAACCTCTTCAACCACCTCTTCACCATGGGTAGCACCCACTGCCTCATACCCCGAGTAAAAAAAATAAATAAATAAAAGTCTGTTCTTCATTATTTAGCCAAATATTCATGAAACAAAAGGCACAATTAGGATACCTGGGTGAACCACAGCATCTCCCTCTAATGCCACGTTGGCGTCATCTTCTTTTTACAGCACAACACTAGTTTCATTGCCATATATGATACATGAACTGAGGCCACCGGGGGAATTTCTCTTGGACATCTTCCTCTGACTATTTTCTCAGAGAAACAGAATAACAAGCACATTTACATGCATACATGCAACATTTACAAAGGGCATTTCATTAAACATCTACAGCAGGGGGTCTCACATCAGTTCTAAAAGACCCCCTGCAGGTTTCTGCTCCAGCTCTCCTCTAAGGCTTTACATGGTGCAACTGAAATGCAACTTCAGTTCCATGCAACTTGGAGTTCCAGGCGAACCATCCAATGAAAATGATAAGTGTGGTTGTATCATCCTTTGGAACTTTCCATATGGGTTTGTTGACATGCCAACAGTAATGCAACCTGCAACTTATTGCATGGATGTTGCACCATGTAAAACCAGCCTAAGGGCTTAATACTGATTGGTTGAAACAGATCTACCTGAACCGGGTGTGCATGAAAGTGTGTGGCCCTTAATTGGATTAGGTGTCCAAGAGAAGAGGTGCAACAAAAACTTACAGAACAGGGGGTCCTTGAAGACTGGGTACTAGTGGAAGTCTGCAATTGACCTTTTTGATATCACTGGCCATAATGAGCATACTGTACACAAGCTTACAGCCTCCATTGCTAAATGAAACAGAGGTTAATAGGAAATATTTTACATGTATTAAGCCCCTAAGACCTGTGAAAAGTCTACTGTAAGAAGCCTTACGCATTCCAATTCGTAATTACATTGAAAAAAATAGAGCTCAAATGCTGCTGTAGACTGCTCTAGGCTTTTGACTGCCCCCCCTTCTCATGAATGTTATTCCTCCATGTCTTCTAATTGCTGCGGGCCTACTTAATGTCTGGGCAATTCAAAAGCTTCAAATCGAGCCGATGACAAGGCACAAAAAATTTCACACAGCGCCTCCATGCTGATGACAGCATCAGAATTCAGGAGAAATATGTCGACTGGAACGCAAATAAATAAATAAAAGTATGAAAGAAGTAAATAAATAAATAACTAAAATCAAGGCCATGTTGCTGTTATAATTACATTAGCCTATCTCCTTCTGTTAAACTAATCCCGCCTGAATGGACTTTATGCAGTGACATAATGCCATCAAACCAGCTCCAGTCACAGTAGAGGGAATTACATTAATGATGAAAATGATGAAAGTCAACATCACTTTAAACGAAATTCCAATGTATACAACGTTCTGTGCTCACACAGTCAATGGTGACCATAAATATCACTGGCTCATGAAGATGTCGTCCACTATAGCTGTAAGATGCAGTTACACAGATTTAGTTGTGGAGTCCAGCTGCAGCAGTTTTGACTTTCTCTCTGCAGCCCAGACAAAAAGTGACCATTGCACACAGAGCAGATTTCCTCCCAAGGAATTATGAACCATTTAACAATTCAATTCGAGTGTTTTTTATGGCGTTGCATTGCCAACTATTTCTTTTTTCTTTTCTCTTTTTATTTTTTGCTGCTATGTAATTGATTTTGTGCTGGACCTCAGAGTTTCATTGCCCACTGAATCATGAGCACTGAGACTTCACTGTGTCTGGCATCAACTGCAAAGGGGCCGTTAAGATGTACTGCAACGACAGTAAATAAAAGAGAAATGCTGATTAAATGAGATAAAACATTTGGTTTAAAGAGTCAATAGCCACATTTTGGATCATGATAGATCCAAAAATATGTTTAGCGTGAATTTTTTTTATTGTGAAGCCAATATCTTTGTTTTGTGGTTGGAATTTCCATTTGAAAAAATAAAGGACAGAGCGGTGAGAAACTCCTGGAAATGCTTGAGTGCGGACATTACAGGTAACTCTTACTTCAGTTCCATTTGGTGCAGCGGCCAGCAAAATCCTACCTTGCTTCACAGCCTTATGAAACTTGTCTTATTTCTGAAATTAAGGTTACGATTGCCAGTTCTCGGAAACTCCCCACCTAGAAAGTAATGGTGAGGAAAAGTAGCAATAAAAGGAAGTGTCATCTCTTACCTCACATCCACGGCGTCCTCCATGACCGTCATGTCTGTCTTGCACTTGGCCGAGGGGTTGATGGCCAGCTCGGCGGGGGGGATGACGAAGCTTTTGCTCAGTGGCAGCCACATGCCTTCTCCCAATGTGTAGGTGAATCTGTGGAAGAAAAGGATATGTGAGAGAAATAGGGCTTTGGTTTGTGTCAAAGAATGGCAGAAAAGCATTTGGAAACAAGGTACACTGAGATAAGTCAAGGGGATACAGGCATTATATTGAGAAGAAGAGAATGTTGCACATACTATATATATCTCTTATTTTTCTCTTTATACATGTTTTAACTTATTTCTTATTTTCTGATTTATTTTTTAATTACTTATTCTACAATGGGAGCAAGTGACACAATTTTCCCTCAGGGATCAATCCCAAAACATCCTCACACCTAAATGACAGAATAGGTCGTTTGCCATTGACTCCCAAAATGAGCAAGCAACTACAGACGGAGACGTTTCTTAAAGCCGTAGCGCACATGCATGCAGATAACTCTCAAAACATCACCATTTTGTTGCATTTAGGCACCAAAAGTACTTGGTTAAATTTAGGAAAGGGTTAGGGTTAGGTTTAGGTTGCTATAACAAACATGCAGAAACGAACACAATGCAACTGAAAATGAAACCTGGAAACAAACTCTGGCCTCGCTGTGTCAACCCAACCTCCTCCCTACTCGACCTTTTTTGATTTTTCAACTGCGACGCTTTTCCATTGTCCTCCATGCAATCTGACCTAAAGAATATTTACCAAAGAAGAATTTAACTAAAAGATTTAGGGGTCATTTATCACTGTTCTGCTGACTCTAATGACTAGTTCAGTGTTGACTAATTTAAGAGTTGGCTTACCAAATAATACCAGTATTGTGAATGAGTGTTCTGCAGAAGTGTTATAATGAAGAAGCAGAGCGATTCATGGTAACTACTTTCTCAGTGCTTTCAGTGGGTATATTCATAGGGTGCCCCTGCTGCCCTGCACCTCTAAATGTCTGTGCATGGCTCTGCGAACAATGTCTTGCAAAAATGGCTACAGTGCAAAGATTAATGTTTCTGATGAATTAATAATTTGGTAAAATGGTGTCAAGTTGCCTACGGGTTGTTCGTATTAAGCTTCACTATCGTTATCCTTTTTTGCATAACTACTTTTTGAACAGAAGGTCTGTGTGGTAATGGACTAAATGCATACTAAATGTGAAACCCAGACCAAAAAAAAGGGCCAATAACATTTTCACCAGCAAGAAAGAAAGGCTATAAATCTGTAAACACCAGATGTCTGAAACAAGGACACAAAAACAATTCTTTATTTGTGAGTCAATGAACTTCATCAATCATTAAACACTCTGCAGATGAAATGTAATGCTGAAAACTTTAAGTTAAACATCGCGCGCTGATTAACATCAAATGCATTATTAGCGCCGATGAATTATGCATGCGTACTTGTAGCACAAAAGAGGGAACTTGTTGATTAAATGGTTAACAGCCATTTTATGCAGACTATACACATTTTCCCATTCACATTGTTCAATTTGCATTTAATAAAATGCTAACTTAGCATAAGGAAAGGGCACTGGATCCTGGGTGCTGCATGCATTACCAGTCACTTTAAGAAACGAATGATTAAACCTCAATTAAAAATGGAACACTTAATTACATCTATCCAATTTACTTGGCTTGTTTAAAACTCAAGTGTTCTATGGATCACACTCCTACTGTCCCTCTACTTACTGTAATCTAATGCATTGGATTCTAGTAAGTGATTATAGAGTGGTAAGTCTATTAAAACTGTATTATTTCCATATTATTTTTGCCACCAGTCCTATATCCTTTTTTTTCCTTTTGGGACCCTGTGCAGCAGAGGAGTGCTCGAATTCCCTGTGATTCAGTATGACGCAGTGTATATTGGTGAATCAAGTACAAATTAGCAGCCACTTAACAAGCACTCCTTTATAATAGACACCTGGGGACTAGTATGCTGCTGTATGACTTCTCTGTATCATCCGCAGAGAAAATTGTGGTGGAAAACTAAGAGCTCCCATGAGAAAACGGCCACTGAGTAGAAAACATGTTTGCAGTACTCAAGTGTAACTCCTGGCTACTAATACCATATGAATGGCAAACACTGCGAGTTTGCATGCTGATTCACAACATTTATCTCTAGTTCCTCCAGCATAGAGAACTTTTTGCTTGCATATTTTATTTTGTTTTATTTTACTCTCTATACCAGTGTGATTCTAATTGCCTCATTTGCCTCTATGTTTAATGGTAATATCTGTTTAAGCAAATAAGCTGGTGGCAGGCCCTCCAAGCGCTCATTGATATTCAAGGACTTTTCCGACGTTTGGAGCCGATGAAGCTGTTTGTCAAAGTTCAAAGCGGAGCCCGAAACATTTAAATTAGGATGGATGGCTATGTGGGAGCAGTTTGAGGACAAAGAGACTTTAAACTGCACGGCTGGACAGAATATGGATAAAAAAGGCTCCCCGCAGAAAACATGCTAACTGCAAAAGCGATGTATCAAAGCGCCTCCCGGAGATGTTAGCTGGACGCCAGCGTCCTCGTCGCCTGTTAACCAACACAAAGGCAGCGCTTACAGCCGTGAGAGTGTTGGGCTGCGTGAACTGTGTGAGGAGTGCTTTTATTGAGATGCAGTGGTATGGCGAATAATTACTCTTTTGTTGTTATGGCACTGTTATTGTCATGAAAGGAAGGGAGGGATGGTGAAGCAGAGAGGAGCACATCCTCAATGAGACTTTCCCTTTCCCCAGTGAGTCAAACCGTTTGAGAGGGCAAGCAGACAGCAACATTGCTAACTACCTGTTTGCTTCCTGTTTTGACTACTAAATAACATCCAGTGGACAAGAAAAAGAGGCATCCTGCCAACTGTAAATTTTCTATTAAGTGCATATTTAGGGGAAGGAATGACAAGATGAGAATAATAAGAAAATTAAAAATCTCAGAAGAACTGTGTGTGGAATATTCAACTTCACTTATTCTTGATTAAGTGAAAAACTGTCATGTTCACTGGAGTGAAATACTGGGATAAATCATATTTAACATGAGAAACATCAAATGCATTACAAGATGTATTTTCAATTACATAACAGGTTTTCCTAGTTTTGGCACAGATGTTGTAGTCTGGGATTTTATTTAAATGATGTTATAAGATGTTTTGGTGCATCTTACCACTTAACGAGGCTCCCTGTGAAAAACACGCCAGTCATAATTGGTCCCAGTCGTGATGTCACAACTGGGCTTCATTAAAAATCAATCAATCATTCAGAGTCTTGCATTAACAGCAGCCCGGCCTGCTTTGACAGCCCTGTGGGGCAGCAGCCATTGTTAATGCCAGGGAGGAGGTCAGGGCCACTGATACTACCAGCCAATCAGCAGCCAGTGGCTCATGAATATTGAATGAGTGTCTCCAAAATGAATAGATTTTAGGTGCAAGAGGAGCCCTGGAACATAAATTTCCAAAAACATTTCCTCATTTTTTTTTCCATCATATAAAATTGCCCTAAAATTGTATATACTATGTTGCATTTTTCAAACTTATGCATACTCCTCATTATTATGTAGAACAGTGTCACAGTTCACACAAAGGCTGACTTAAGAGCCATTGAAAATTTAAGGTGCAGTAATCCACAATGCTTTCAATGCTTTGCACTGTTAAAGCACAAAATAACAAGGAAAGTGCAATGACGGCTTAAAACCCAATAAAATAAAAAGCCATTGTGCTACAGATTAATTTAAACCTCCAAAACTCATTTTTCAAGACAGCAATGATACTTAACTAAGCCTTATAATAACAACAGGAAATAAAATATTTAGATGCTTTGCTGAAAAAGACAAAAGACAAAAACCACAGGCTGACCGTGGCTTGTTATGTTATCTTCAGTGTAAGTGAAATCAAGTTGAATATATTCAGTGTAAAACTTGGCCATGCTGAGTCTATGAAGCCAGTCTAGCTATAGTGTGACACAGTGGTTCAAAAAGAAAGCACTGTACCAGGTATTTGTTGATAAGCAAAATAATTTTTGCTGTTTTTTCTTTTCCTTTTATGGTGACAAAGTGTACACACACCTGAGGTCCACTCATAATCCACCTGTGTTCCACTTTTGGACCGTGACCCTCCAGTTGAGAACCATTGATGTAGACAAGTGCGAGACTATTAGTAGTACACATTTTCATTAAACTAAGAAAGACTGGTACTGTTATAAGGTCCTGCTATATCATGTAACTAAGCCATACAGAGAAAAGTGATTAATCGGTTTCATAAAAAATGCTTTTTCTATCAGCAGCTCCAGGAGTTGGGTGTATCTTCTACACTTTCCCGAGACTTCTCACTTCTTAGCATCAGAGAACACTGACTATTTGACCTGAAAGTCTTGAAGGGGGACTAAATGAGCTGGCTCTGCCTTTTCAAGTTGAAAATCTCATCTCTCACTCAACCACATGGCACCTTTAAGACTGACAGTCTGAGCAGCTACAGACAGCTGCACCCAGAACCCGCCAGGTCCCTTAATCATGAGAGGGAGTGAAACAAATAGAGCCAGTATATGAGAATTATTTGGACAAAGAATAAGATATTTGACTGTCCTGCATTTTTGCAGAGCTAAGCCATTTAAATGCGCGTCATTACAGCCGAGTGTGAGCATGCAAGACATTACACCATGGAAACTCTGGTCAGATGAAACAAAGTTTTGTGGAGTCGTCCTTACCTGAAAATGCGATCAGAGGGCTGTTCTCCCATCACAAGATCAAAACCACGCTGGAATATGGTGTAAGGCCAGGGACTGGCATCAGAAAAAGTATAGATCAGAGAGTACGAGAGCAACAGAAAAAAAGGAGAGAAAGAGAGAGAGAACAAAACTTTGTGTTAAAATCAAAGGGAAAAGAACCTTCAGATTTTTCAGTGTGCCTCTTCTCACCTACAAAACCTAAGCCCATGCTGGGAAAAAAAAGAAAAAGAAAAAGAAAAAAGAAATCAACTCTAAGTTACTATAATGTTATTACTACATCACATTTTCTATAAACTTACTTTAATAATCACTCTCAGTTGTCCAAATGCAATTATTTTGTGTTTTGTATTTTTTGAAATAGCAGTTTAAAAAGTTTCCACATCACAACCAGATAACTAATAGTCATTGAGCATAACCTCACCCCTTCACCACCCACTTCTTCCCAGAATCTCTTCCCAGGCTAGCTTGTACGTTGATCTACATGTGGCACTGCTAATCACAGTGTTTGCTCATGAATATTGATTACTAATAAGCGGTGACTTCCTCTTAGCACTGAAAACTGAACCGAGAGGCCTTCTGAGCAGTGGAGATAAAACAAACGAACACAACTTTTATTGTTAAAACCATTACAGAAGTGTTAAATAGACATGCATAAATGGTACAAATGCCTATAAGTGTTATAATATGGGAGCTTTAAAACCCCGATCAGCTCCTACCAGAAGGAGAACACAAGGATGGAACCAAAATTGCTGATACAGGATCACTTTTCATCATATCAAATCACAAGTTTAGATAAAAATCTGACCCTAGAGCAGCACTTTTGGTCCATCTGGTCCATCTGGTACATCTCCAGGTTATCATTACAGCTGGTCACATTATCAGGGAATTGGAAACAGTATCTATTAGTATAACCCATCTTTAAAATCACTATTTCAGCTTTAGCCTCATTCTTTGCCAACAATCCAACATAATATGTGTGCATAATGGATAATGTGTGTGTGTGGTGTATGGGTAGAACAATAAATTGATTATTCAATATATTGCAATACTTTCTCTTATGATACATTATCGATACAGGATGTAAGTGTAACTGTATCGAGACATTCACATGAACTTTCCTCAAACTAAGATTTGACTTCAGTCGATCAACATGGTTTTGAGTAAAATGATCTTGATTGAATACCATCTGTGATAAATAGCCCATATGGATTATCCTCAGCATTACTGATATTAATTGCAACTGCAGTCATGTCTGGAAGCAAATTCAAATAAATGCAAAAATATCCACCCAAAGTGGTGAGTAGTTTCTGTCTTCATCAGTCTTTCGGTGTATGGATTATAGGCTGTGTAAAATTAATCGCTCGTATCAGCGAAATAAAAATGAGGAGCAAGACTGGCTGAGGCAAAAGTCCACCAGACACCACAGCTCCCATAAGCATTGGCTGGAGGCTGGAGCAATTTGGTCAGTAGCCTATCCTTAATGGATGGGATTCTACAAGTATTAAACTGTAATGCGATTACTCAAAACTGAAGTGAAGTACAGTACTTTCTTAGTGGAAAAAGAAATCTAAGTACAGTAACACTTTATTCCCAACTGTATAAAGCCCCTGCTCTCCCAGACCGTGTTCTTGCCTTCCAGAGCCCCACAAATCAAAACTAGCATTATGATGTATGCTGTGTGTAAACATGCTGATTGAAAAATGTGTTCCCCAGCAGCTGACATGCAATGTGACTTTGGCTCATATCTATTTACCAGTGGCAGGAATAAGAGATGATGACAGGATGAGACAGAACGAGAGAAAGAGACAGAGAGAGAGAGAGAGAGAGGTGACAGAGAGCGCAGATGATGAAAAGAGAGAGAGACACAGAGCGAGGGTGAGAGAGAGAGGGGAAGAGACAGATGCCGAGAGGCAGAAGTGAGAGAGAGAATGATGGAGATTAATGGGGAGTGGCAGCTTGGGGACTAAACAGTCTGCAGAGTGAGAGAGTAAGGAGGAGACGTGACAGGGCCCTGATGTCACTCTGAGCAAACTCCTGCTCTACTGTAAGCAAAAAGAGCATCTAGGAAGAGGGTTGCGGCTTCCACGCCAGAGGCTCTGGTCATTAAACATTGAAATCACCCCGGGATGCCCACTCTGTCACCTAGTGACAGGGAGACAGGAGCAGCACCGGGGGAAGTGAGCTACAGGGAGCAGGGGAGGAAAAATTCTGATGTTTCAAAATTGGAGACAAAAAGAAGAACAAAAAATGCTCTACATTTTAAACTTGCACTGAACCTGGCATGGAATACAGTCAGACTAAAAGGAACAAGGCATGCCCTGATATGTCAGTCAGGTTGAGGTGCTTACAAGATACTGGCGATGTAACAGGCTTGAATCTGGCATGTGACCTTTTCTCACCTATAGGACTTTCCTGAGTACCTGTTTTTCGGCCTCAAAGCTCGAGCTTGAAATATCAGTGGAGGCATGATGTGGAGGTGGGGTTGGGGGTTGCTTCAGAAGTCCAAAGTTACTCTTGTTCTTAGACTATGTCAGAGGAATACGCCAACATTTTGGGGAAAATATATATTTTTTTCAACTTATCCAGACTGAGAAAAGATGCTAGATCCCATTTTCACCTCTGTACGTCCACTGGTTTGACTTGAAGTCTACACAAGTCATTAGCTAAGCTCCATCAAAGTGAAAAAAAATTAACCTTACAGCTGTCTATTTACTGTCTATATACTGTCTATTTACATGGTGTATCATTTGTAGTACACAGTAATGAAATACCGTCTTGGAATAAAAAAAAAAAAAAAAATGAGAGTCGTTGTAGGAGAAGTTAGATGTTAGCTATTATAACCTAACTATACTATAACTATAACCATTATAGTTCCTACCATCTAACATCTCTTAAAACGACTTTTTTTTTCCTATGCATGTATTTCAAATACACACGATACATTGTGTAGATATAACAGCTTCAGAGTTGCTGTAAGGTTTATTTTTTCACTTTGACGGAGCTAGGCTAATGACTCCTGTAGACTTCAAGTCTTTATGTTAAGCTAACATGAAATGCTACCCAGAGGAACCGAACCAGTGGACGTACAGAGGTGAAAATGACATTGAACATCTTGTCTCACTCAAGGTAAGTCGGAAAAAGGGTATTTTGCCCAAAATGTTGGAGTATTCCTTTGATGCAAGACATGCATCAATGTCATTTTTGAGGAGCTTCACATCTTCATTGCCTCCCAACCATCAATCAAACAGAGTGCCCAGCATGCTGTGAGGTCATTTTCGTTGCATTTCCTGTTGATGAAGTTTGTGTTTGTCTTTTCTCTGTTTGGCCATGGAGGCTATCACTGCTCATTATAACTACCCAGTTCCTTTTCTATTTATTCCAAACATACTGCTGTTACAGCTGCCAGAAACCCAAAACTCATCACTTACTGTGGGAAATGTTCCCTGGAAAGAGCTAACAGACACCAGGTGTTTAGAGGAGCCAATATTAAAGATTTCATAAAGTCATCCCCGTCTGTGAAAGCACATAGCAAAATGGATGGTATTTATTTGAAAATGATGTGGCTGTTTACTTTAAAAACTGAAATATTGATGAATACACGCAGAGCCTCTGTGCCAGTTCGGGTGTAATTCACCAAGGGCCTAGTTCACACCTTGACTTTAGCACTTTATGGTGGTATTTAAATTTTTTTTTTAAGCAACCACTGCACTCCATCAGTTCAAACCCTGGAGTTACACATGGGGTTTTGTGGTGTCTGACAAGATGCAGACTTCAAGTCATGAATATTTAAATCAAGCTGTGTCCACCTTCACATTACGATAGATGGATCCCTCCTTATGCACCCACAACTCAACATGTCTGGCAATTCCTTCAATTTACTGATGTAAGGCAAGAAATCTGCACTCTAATCAATACCAAAGTCAACACATATGATATGAATTATTCAATCACAAATCTTGACGCGATAATCAACAACATTAAAATAAAAATAAAAATAAAATCAAAGATCTCAGCCCACTAAATCCTTCACTGAGTGCTTGGAATATGCTTTAAAGTACAAGCTGTCTCCTCTCTTGCCTTATTCCCACACTAATACACACTCAGACACTCAGATACACTCATACACAGCTTCATCTCACATACAAGACTGCGCTACCGAGGCACACAGAGGGTGCCAAGAAATCATTTAAATGTGCTGAGTTTAACAGACGCCTCAGTCGGCGAGGTTTGTTTTCGTTCGAACAATGATTCGCAGAGCCAGATCACACAGCGGACAGCCTTCCCATATGACTTCAGGTAATGTTTTTCCAGTTCGGCTCCGGGCGTTCTTTCCATCCAGGTAACAACATCCTGGACAGGTGTCCTGGAGATGTTGCGGGAATATCTCAGGCTGCTGCTACCTGGAGCATTTCATAATGGTAATGATGCCCCGAAGAATCTTTAAATCCGGACATGGAGCAGAGCACAATCAAACGAAGTTTCCATCTTATTATGGACTTGCCAAACACCAGTGCCTGCATGTAAGTTACCCTTGGGATGCCGAGCACACAAGAATTAGTGATACACGAGTTGATTCAAAGTTTTTGGACCCTTGCAGTACCTAGGGTTGAAGGATGAATTGTGGCCGGGTTGCTGGAGGGTTAATGAAGAGAGAAGTACATATTTTTACTTTGAATAAATATGTTTGGGCGCACTTTATTTGGACTGTCCAGTCTGTTATTCAACTTACTTCATATCACATCCAGTTCACTTCATATCAGCCTGTCCAGTCAAATGTAAATACTCAGCTTTGTAAAGCTAATAGAGCTTCGTATCAGCTTCAGTGTTTGGATTATGTTTAGATTAATGGTTGACACTTAACTGAAACAGTACAAAGTTGAATATTAACATTACATTAATTGGACAGTCCAAATAAAGTGCTACCATTGTTAACGCCACATGTTACCACTTTGATGATGAACAAAAGACTTTTTCATTGATTGTTTCATCTTATTAATTTCCATTCTGTTACACATAATGGCCAGGCAGGCAGTTTGGACCATGGTTTAGAACAGCAAGCAAAACAGTTCCAGTGATTTCCATAAATGTTTATAATTACTCCAAGATCTAACAATTAATTGTAGGGTGTGCCTCTTTATTAATAAGATGATAATAAGACAAACCTTCAGGCTAAGATCATGAGCAGTGTAAAAATAGACATGGCATGCAATAGACATGCATTTAAAAAAAAAGTGTGTTTGAAATATTAGGGGTGGGTTTTGGACGGCTTTAAGTGAATTCAGAGCTGACGTGCAAATCACGAACAAGAGTATATTTACAGACACAGGATATGACAGAATTCCATGAACATTCAGTTGGTAAATGATGTAGATGTGTCTGTAAAGAGTGATTGTGCAGTTCTAATGTAACTGTAATTGGTGAATGGTTTGTAGGTTCAGCAGAGAGCAGCTGTTATTAAGAAGCTCATGAAAAAAAAAAGAAAAAAAAAACTTATTGTAATGTATTATGGTCTCATTGTTTATCTCCCAAACATGATGCCAATTCAATCCTGGTCCACCATTGTCCTGACCAAGAAAGTAGTCCATGGCTCAATTTTGCAGAATAATGATGGGAAGCGGAAGATGAGGTTTTGAATAGACCTGCGCATAAGAGAAGGCATGTCCAAATCCTCTGTGTGCACAATGAACTATCCAAATCTGAACTGAAACAGGTCAAACTTTATGTAACTTTCTATCAATCCCGCAGAAGGCTGGGGTGTTCAACCACCACGAATGAAATGACTAAGATCTCCATAAGTCCATAATATGCTTACAACCCTCTGGCAGTTTTATCCAAAGCAGTTGTTCAGTACTATGTGTGCACGCATGTCTGATCCAGGTGGCCTCAGTGGGATCTCTACTGTGCGTCTTTCCTGACGCGAGCAGCAGCTCCTAGAATGCCAACCCGTCCACAAACTGTGAGTGGTCACCCAGTGGTTGGCACTATGGAAATGATGTGAGCCAAATGTCAAGGACTTTTCAACAACCAAAAAGAGAACCCAATTAAGCACTTATAATAGTTTCTGGGACAGTGTCTGAAACAGCAATTTTCAATGCCAAAAGATATCATGTCATCACTTGGAAGCATTATTCTAATATATGATAAGCAGTGACCTTGCACCCAAAAGAGATGAGCAGACCAAAAACCATGCCAGAAGAAATACCATTACTGACCCACCATCACTAAAAGACGTCTACTGATGTTTACTGTAAAACCTGCAACTATGCCCAAGGCCTTTATGTAAGTCAACAAACAAGATCTGGCCTGTTTTCAGAGAAAGGACATTATCCAGTGTGTCTAAAAATGACCTACGGCTATTCTGTAAAGAATTGTAAATGCCAAATTTATAAAATTACCTTATTTTGGCCTTCAGCACAAAATTATCATGGGTATAGGCAACATATGCCAGATAGAATTACCACTACTACTGATATTTGTAATACCAATAACACTGAATATTTGGATACTCACACAAAATATGTAACTGCTTTTGGTGACATACTGGTTGGCTACCAAAAGATAGAGGTGATCTTGTAAGTGAAGGATCAATGCTTCACAACAGAATGAATTAAAAACCACCAAAGCCACAATAACTGAACAAGAAAAAGCTATTAATTAAAAAACAGGAACAATGCTCCAGGCTATTGTAGCAGTAGAGTTGTGTGTGTGAGTGTTATGTTTGTTAGCGTGTTCCACTACATGCACTGTCTCTGTTTGTTCATTTAGTCATTTTTATGATAATTTAGGCAAAAAGCATTGTTTGAATTGAGTCCTTTAATTAATTTATACTCCTCGTAATTCTTGCATTATTATATTACCTCGTGTTTATTGACCTGTA
>OMLF01002078.1:2757-14349 GCA_900302615.1 Holocentrus rufus | reverse complement strand
TTAGGGTTAGGATGGTGTCCATGTGGTTTGTGACGCCTGGTACTGGGTGTCAGAGACCGAGAGGGACACCCTTGTCCTTACTGTGGCACAACAGATCTGATGCTGTTTGGGTGCTGTGGTGTTATAGAGCCTGATGGCAGACGGCACAAAGGAGCCGTCCAGGCGCTGTGAGGCTCGTGGCTGGATCAGTCTGTGGCTGAACGAGCTCCTGAGATGCATCAGTTCAGCCCAGAGAGGATGAGAGGGATTGTCCATGATGGCATTCAGCTTCCTCCTCATCATCCTCTCTGTCCATTCATCCTTAAATGAAGAACCAGTTTTACTTTCAAAATGCTTGTATGAAGCACTTTTATTAGAGGGTCAACAATTTAAAATGCATTTATTCCTTGATTTAAAATATACAGTGTGACATCACACATGGGGAGTTAGAGATAGAAAGAGAAAGATCAGGCAGCACATGGACATAGAGGGGTGGGGTGGTGTTCTGCTGGGTCCTAAGTGCAGCCCCTTCCACTAGGTGAAGAAAAAAAGCACCATGTTACACACTGGTATGCAGTTATGTGTTGACCCTTAAGCGTACGCTGGAGCGGCAGTCATTTAGATTTACGTCCCATTACGTCCTCCATTCTGTTTCACAGTAAAACGAAAGTTAACCAAAAAGCAGGAAATAACACTGGCTGTCCGTGGGGCTTTGGTTTTTGGACAGAAGTAATCCTGATACATCTCGAAAACATCAAACTTCAAAAAGCAGAAAACAGCAAGGGAAAAACTTTGTAATAGAAAAATATATCGAAAAACAAGGACTCAACAACAAGAACTGACGCTGGGAAGATAAGGTGAATAAACTGACAGCAGTGAGAAGAAACAGTTGGAACAGAAACGCTACTCTACACTGAGGACATATTTTAAAAACTACAGGACAAAAGCCGTTGAACTCTTGTACAGTCACCCTCCACTTCTTCAACAGCGGAGTGAGGTAAGCAGCTGTCCGAACGCCTTAACTCCTAACTCTTTTTCAAGTTTTCCTCCACAAGGACAACTCGTGCTATTTTGAGTTAGTTTGATAAGTGATAAGTCTATTGACTATGGCTGCTGGACCAGAGGGGCGAGTCTTTCCACGTATCATTATATACCCAAGAAATATAAGCAATTGGCAAATGAAAGGCTACAAAAAAAGGGTACTGAGGAGAAACAAAGACGAACTGTTTGCAGACTTCAACAAAGCACTACATGAAGTGTCAAACCTCATACTGTGTACAGACAGTCCTGATGGCTGGCATACAGCTATCTGTAAGTACTATGAACAACAGAACCTCTATCAGACGGACATAAAGGACGGGAGGCAGGTAGTGGTTAGGGCCCAAGAAAGGCTCATTGTTAATGTTTATAACACTGGAACCATCGTGTTTCAAGGCAATGAGGCCAGTCTCTATAATTTCCTGGGGGACTTTCAAAGCATTAAATGCCTGATGTGGAGACTGGGTATCTGAAGACCAGACTCAACATGAAGAAACAGCTCCAGAGTCAACAACAGACCCAACCTCCTGAGGCACCCACCACGATTAAGCCTGATTTTCTGTCCAGCATCAGCCCCCAGCCCTCCAACCAGCAGAGAGACACACACAATGGACACACAGGAAGAACCTTCTCCCAGCACCTGCTATCAGAGACCTCTTTGGGTCAGTCCAGCCACATCAACGTACACACTGGCTCTAATGACCCAAGGACACAGCAGGAGAGGGGGGCAGAGTCTGTGAAGAGGGTAGCACAGAAAGCCACACAGACTATTCCCTCCTCCAAGATCATCATGTCCACCATCCCTCTGTGAAGAGACTTCCATCCTGCTACCATCCAGACTATAAATGCAGACATCTCCCATGGATGTGCTCTTATGCCAAATGAGTACCTGGCCCACCATCCTGCCTTCAGCACCCATAGCCACCATGACCATGTCTACCCCGACAAGGACACTTTCACCACCTTTGCAGAGACCCCGAAAGACTTAGCCAAGGATCAGCACAAGTCAACCCAGTCCTCATACATCCAGCCTGAGAGAATCCAGCACATATCCTGCCACAGCTTGCACATGATCCACCCACCCACAGCTGATCCAGGCTCGGGCCAGCACCAGTAGGACTGAGGCCCACAAATCTTGCAACAAACCCAGGCCCGTCCCATCCTTCAGGACACCCAGAACACACCCAGCCCCAGTACACTTCCAGCTATGCTGCTGTGCGAAAGGCAACAGGTAGCACCAGCAGCACTGCAGACTTGGGTGAGATCAAGCACCTGCTCAGTCTCATATACTCCAAATTAATCAATTATTACCAGTATACATGGTATTGAACAATGTGATGATTGAATAAAAAATTTTATGATTGCTATGATTAATCAAAAAATGTATGCATACTTTTATATAGTATAATATTGCTAGTACTACTACTACTGCCATGAATTATTATTATTATTATTATTATTATTATTATTATTATTGTTGTTATTATTATAATAAGAAAAAGTAGCATAATAATGATCACGAGGGTGCTGTCAGTCAATTAAGATATTCTCTGTAGTGTCACAGGTTCACAGTTTGGACCTGGCTCGACAAGATGTAAAACACCAAGCATGAAAAGACCTGGTGCAAGTCTGAGTCAGTCACTCACTGTCCCCTAAACAACACAAACATCATTCTCCCACATGAACTAAATCTCCTGTTGTAAAAAGAGAGAAAGACTCAGGAGGTATTATAATTTGGCATAAAATAATCTAAATGTTTGACTAAACAAGAATGAAGCCCATTTTCTGCAATAAAATACCAAATTTACATCCAAGTTCCAATTCAAATGTGGCTCAGATTATTTCAGTCCATTATAATTCCATCAGTTAATGATGTTGGGGATGTGCAGGGAAAGCAGCACACTGTGGGGACATTAGATTTAAATTTTTTTTACCTACCATACTGTAAGATCGTGACCAACCAGACGCAGTTAGTGACAGTTACCGTCACTTTTACCTTTTTTAATGTATTTAAAGTCTTTGTTGTTGTTCATAGCTGTTGTTCTAAATCAACTAAAGTTACACTGTATTCTATTGCCAGCATTTAAATATTGTATAGGTATTATTTTTTCCTCACAGTTTTGAAAGGGCACCATTATACACATGTAACCCAGATGAATCAAATGGGTTAAAATAGAAATGAATAAAGTTATACACAGCTGAACCATTGACTTTTTTGAGTTTTAAGTCAATGCTTTTATCCTGTTATAAAATACTGCAGTTGTGATGACTTTGTCAAATGTTTGGTTTTACCCACTTCCACTCGTACCAAAATTGACAGGAAGTTTTGCAGTGTAGTTCCGAGCAAATACAAAAAAACCTCACCACATAGGAAAATACTTTTCTGGGTCACCATTTTGAGCTGGAAGCAGTTGCTTCGTCAAACAATGTTGAGCTTCACAAAAGAATTAAGAATCAGTAAGAACTAAGTCAAAACAGTTATTGAAGTCGAGCAGTTATCAGACAACCAGATTTGCCTTTGGCCCGATTTTTCTTTGATTATCAGGTGCTGACTTGGAGAACTGTGGAGAAATTCTATAAAATGACAATTTTCTTTGTTTGAAGGGCCCAGTTATTTTTTCCTATCTGTGTAAATGTAATGCAAGCTGCATTGTTTTCCTTTTCATAGGCAAACTAAAGTTGCAGTTAACTGACTTTACTGTGTGGTGTTTATGGTTATTGCACTCAAAACTTAGCTCCTCCAAAATCTAGAGCGAGGTGTTCTTACTAGAGGTGGGTTACACCTGTAGCTGTAATGTTATTTGTTCACATTAATTTTGTATGAATGAAACAACCAATCGTGTCAAGGAGGCATCACTACTTCAGTGCCAATCATGTGTTGTGCACATGCACCGTGCACGGCTGCTGTGCACACTTGCTTCCCCTCCTCAAACAAACTTAGTTTAGCTTCCTGTAGCTACAGAGTGGCAAAAAAGGGAGAAACGCACATATGCATGCATTTTTTCACCAAGTTTTGTCGTGTTTTAACCAAAATCAGTTTAATAATTCTTCATGGTACATTTTACTCTGTTGTTTTTGCCCTCTAGAATGTGCTTTGGGAATACTGTTTTGGTGTATGGTCATGCCAATAAAGCTTCATTGAACTGAACTGAATTGAACTGACAGTGTGTGTGTGTGTGTGTGTGTGTGTGTGTCTCACCCCGGTAGTGCTCCATGCGTGTGTGGTGTGTGACTCCCTGCGACCTGAAGCTGAGGCTCAGGATGTACCGAGGGTCTGAGCTGTCCCGCACCAGGAAGGACCCGTCCGGTTTGCCCTTCAGCTTCATCTCTGCGTCCTCCCAGTTCATGGGACCCCAGTACCACCCGCACTGCACAGCAACACAGAGTGACCTGTTACAACCTGCTGCTATCATGTCGCTTCATTTAAAGGAACACTCCAATGTTTTGGTTTAACTTCCCATCTATTAGGTTAAATTCCTACCATCTGACTATGACTCTTGTATTTTTTTTTTTAACTCAAAGACGTATATTTCAAACACACATGATACACTGTGTAAATAAGACAGCTTCGGGGGTGTTGTAAGGTTTGTTTTTTCCACTTTGACGGAGCTATGCTAATGACTCCTGTAGACTTCAAGTCTTTATGCTAAGCTAACACAAAATGCTACCCATAGGAACTGAATCAGTGGATGTACAGAGGTGAAAATGGTATCAAACATCTTGTCTCAGTCTGGGTGAGTTGGAAAAAGGGGATTTTGCCCAAATCCCTATTTATTTATTTATTTATTTATTTAACAGTCATGAATAAATTCATGACTGCTCTTTGCTCGATCTCTGCTCTCCGTTCTAATGACACACACTTATATTCTGCTCAGACTCGCTCAGGTGATGATAAATAGGATAAACACGTTGCTCCTGCTTGTCCGACCTTCTCCAGCTCTCTCAGACTCGCGGTGAAGTTGCTGGCCTCGGGTCGCCGTAATCCGAAGAGTGCAGGGGGCGGGGCCAGTCTGGCGGGAGGCGGGACGTCGGCCGGCGATGGGTTTGAATGAGGAAGGGCTCGGAGGAAGGCGTCTAAAAAAACACACAAACAGTTCTTTAGTCACATGCAGTGTTGGGGAACAGTTTATAAATGTACATAGAGATGCAGGATACTGAAGACATTAATGAAGGTTCAGTTCCATTTAACAGAGTCAAGGTTCTGCTGCTATTCATGCTGAAGTCAACGTCATGTTTCCAGTCCTAATTAAACAGCAAATGTATTCAAAAATAAATTACATTGATGGCACATGTAACAGACCCTGTGGTCTTTTTATTGTACTGGTTTAACATATTTATTGGCAAAGGGGAACCAGAAACCCAGTTTATTTTCATCATAGACGAATAAATAAATAAAAGAATTGGATGTGCCCTGGAAGCCCCGCCCACTTTGGTGGACTATACAGACTTGTGAATTCCAGGTAACATTTTTTTCCTTTCCAAAATTGAAATACAGCAGCGGTTTTGGAAAGTTTTGATTCAAACCGGATATCGTCACATTTTCATGTCTTACACTCCTCTGATGCTCCTTTGAAACAAGCCAATCAAACACAGTTGGGTTTTTGGAAAAGAAATCTGACTTTATTCCAATCAACCAATCATCCCAAGGTTGCCAGAAAAGGGGGTGGATCCTCTAGTGCTGCCAGCCAATCAGCAGGGGCTCCTACTGGTTGTTAGAATCGCTCCCTTAAAACTGCCTGTACTTGTCAGGTGGGTGAAAATGAATTACCCTTATCTCTCAAAAACCTTACAGGCGTGTTTTATAGAATCAAGCTAAGGGTGTGGAAATCCTTCACGTCTTACCATTGAGGCTGAGACTGTGCTGGATGGTGGCGTGAGAGGGAGGAGGAGGAGGGAGAGGCAGGGGGAGGGACTGCAAGGAAGCTCCCATCACACTGACCAGGAAAGGAGCTGGCTGAGGGCCGCCTATATCATCTAGAGGACAGGAAAGAGGAGAGGAAGGAGGGACAGAAGGAGGGGTGAAATAGGAAAGGATGGATGGAAGTAAGACAGAAAAAGAGAGAGAGAGAAGAAGAAGAAGGAAGGGAAAGAGAGAGAGCAAGGAAGTAATGACAGAAGAAAAGGAAGGAAGGAAAGAAAGATTTCAGCCACAAGCAGGGAAAGAGGATCTATAACACCGTCAGTCAGCAGTCTCTGCTCTCATTTCTCCTCATTGAAGGGCTTTCGATCTTTTTTTTTTTTTTTTTTACCACGACTGACCAATCAGATTCCTCCAGTGGAGTGATTCTGCAAAACCAGCGAGACATTTTGGTCCAAAAAGACAGCAAACACTGAGACCTACAGAGATTCACACAGTCATTTGTGCAACTGTCTATCAGTTTATATCGGTTGCAGAAGCTCCAGTGCATGAAAAGCAACTGAAATGCTCAGTGGGAAAGATTGTATGGAGGTTACACAGCTGCAAACAGGAAGTTACCTCAGACTCTGAGAACAAGGTTTCTACTGCAGGAGAAAAGTTTTTATTTATGAATAAACTCTCAATCTAACCTGAACCAGACTGTTTTGGCTGCCTGAACTTAACTGCAGGTTAACCCTCTGCATGTCAGGAACATGTGAAAGTAGTGCATCTACTTCTCGCCGTTCTCATTTAATCTTTATGTAGAGGAGGAATGTAATCTGCACGTCACTCATGTCCACGACACGTAATCTGCCTTTCAGAGCTTCTGCTCATTTTATTTTTTTCTTTTCAGAGCAGGGAGTCATAAAGACATTTTTTAGCCGTGGTCTTTCCATAATTCAACATATCTGTCATGCCAGATATCTTTATCCTTGTCTTCTTTCTCATCACAATATATGTGTGATGTCACAGCTGTCTGGTTAAAACCTTGCATCTGCTAAACCTCAGCTTTTCAGGAATGAAGGAAAACTGATTTTCACACCGGAAGCGAAACAATGAGTTTCAGGGGCTCTGGTGTTCATGAAACCTGCTCCAGTGAACAACACTGAAAAATGAGGTACATGATAACCTCCAGTCAGTGATCCCATAATGCACTGCAACCACTTATATCAACAAAAATCTGTGTATGAAAATTTCCAAAGAACATTCATTTGTGTTTTTCTAAACTTTATGTAAGTTACATGCTACTTACTAAGATGTATAGATGCATAATATGAATTTAGGTCAGAAAGCTTTATGGCAAATGGGAAAGGGGGTAGACCAGGTTCAGGAGGGTTTACCCCCCGTAGTCCCTGCACATGACAGCTCAATTCAAGAGAAAACGTTTAAAGGAATACTCCAACATTTTGGGCAAAATACCCTCTTTCCAACTTACCCAGACTGAGACTGTAAGGTTTATTTTTCACTTTGACAGGGCTAGGCTAACGACTCCTGTAGACTTGCAGTCTTTATGCTAAGCTAACATGAAATGCTACCCATAGGAACTGAACCAGTGGACGTACAGAGGTGAAAATGGTATCAAACATCTGGTCTCAGTCTGGGTATTTTGCCCAAAACACTGGAGTATTCCTTCAAATCACCAGTGGTGCACCTCAGTGTACAGCAGAAATGTATTCTTGTGCTATGCTGTAGATGTAAAAGGAGAGGGAAAGAATGACTAGAAGCAAAGTGGAAAGAGATTCAGAGAAACTGGAGTCAGTATGTAAGGAAGAGGAGGAGACAAACAGGACTGTGCTAACTGATATGCTGGGATATTGGGATAATAAGAGGCTTTTATTATATATCTGATATCATTCAGTCAGTGTCTTCCACCTCTGATGTGATGGATATTGCTCCTGACCACAGATAAAGAAAACTTGACATGTTTTTTTCTTTTATTCTTCACATATTTTGGTTAATATAAGTTTTTTTTCTGTAAAATAATCCATAAGACGTGGGTTTGGAACCTGAATATGGGAGATGGGTCACTCAAACTGTATATTTGTCAGTTGAAAAAGGTTTTAATCGTATTCCTCACAGAGGACAAAGTTTCAAACACCACAGCCATTTCTGTCAGAATGAGATTAAAAAAGAGATGAAAATGAATTTGAAATTGAATGAATCTTTGTGCTCTTTAGTTCAAGCTGCTGTTTGTTAAAGTCACTGACTCCATTCAACTCCATTCATTCATCTCCATTCTAACAGAAATGGCAACCGTGTGTTGAGGTTTCATTCTCTGCAAGGCATGCCATTAAAACCTTTTTTCATCAGACATTCAAGATAAATCAGGGTGATGATGTAAAATATAGTTTTTGGGTGAAGTATCCTTTTAAGGAGTTGTTAAACACTTGAGCAGCTCCATTAGTTCAGGTTCTCACCTGGACAGGAGTAAACATTTTGGGAAAGGTACTGTTTGTGTTTTTTTGTTTTTTCTTGGCATAAGAATTGTCAGATTTCAAGATATTGAGCGCTGCACCAAATTACAAAATACAACAATATTGCGACTGCTGCTGGTTGAACTCTGAACTACAGACAGACCTCGTGCAAGAGGGTGTGTCAGGTCAGTTTAAATGATCACAAACAACTTTGTGGCCCTAGTACCTCTGGTATTATTCCAGTGTCTGAACTAAAAGTTCAACTTCCTCCCAGTTTGCCTCTGACAGTTCAAAGCACTTCCCATCACATTACAGCTGTAAGTGAAACTCTGTGTCTGAGTTTCCAAAGCTGTACAATACAACATTAAAAAGTCAGAGACACATCTATATTCAACCAAGCCTACATATAATATTTAAAACAACTACAAGAGATTTCTTTTGATCTGAGCTCAGATGCATTCTACAATGTAAAGCATCTTTGACCAGAGGAAGAGGAAACACAGCATCACCTAATGTTTTGTTTCTCCGTCATCCTGTCACCATGCACATTTCTGCGATGATGTGTCAACAAGCCTACATACAGCCTGATACTGATCTGCAATCGAGGATATTCACATGCACAGTGAGCCAGAGGAGGAGAATGAAAAGAGACAGATCAGAAGGGGAGGAGAGTACCTAACAGACTTAGACTCCGGCGTGGCGGGGGAGGAGGCGTGGGAGGGTGTGGCGTGTTCGCCCCTCGCCGTGAAATATCCACGTCCACCAGGGACACAGTCTCACCTGGAGTCAGAGAAGAAGGGAACCAAAGAGTCAGAAAGAGAGGGAAACAGAAAGAGGGCTGCAGATACAGGGGGAAAGTGAAGAGGCCTCGTCATCCATGTAGTTTGCATTTCTGTGGTTCTGCATGGTTTTGTGGCATTAAAGCTGCGTTACAGGCAGGGTGTTCATGTAAAAATCCACGGGGTCTTACGAGCGTAAATCACAAAGTAGGGCCGCAATAAAGAAGAGCGTCTCACCCTTGCTAATTGAGAAAACGCAGACTCACCCTGGACTGTGCTGTTTGTGTTGTCGCCTGTGATTGCTGACAGGAAATGTTCCCTTCCAACAGGACAGGAACCAAAAACTTAAAGGAATATTCTACAGTTTTGGGCAAAATACCTTTTTTCTGACTTACCCAGACCGAGACAAGATGTTTAATACCATCTTCACCTCTGTACGTCCACTGGTTCAGTTCCAAGACACATATTTCAAATCCACATGATACACTGTGTAAGACAGCTTCAGAGCTGCTGTAAGGTTTATTTTTTCACTTTGATAGAGCTAGGCTAATGACTCCTGTAGACTTCAAGTCTTTATGCTAAGCTAACACAAAATGCTACCCATAGGAACTGAACCAGTGGACGTACAGAGGTGAAAATGGTATCAAACATCTTGTCTCAGTCTGGGTCAGTTGAATAAAGGGGATTTTGCCCAAAACAGAATATTCCTTTGAGAGTGAAATCAAATTGTCTCCTACACAGCAGTGAGCAGAGAAAGCTGGACTCGTCAGGCTTAGATCTTTTCTTCTCTCGTCTCTTTGGTATCTTTTGGTGTAAAGCAGCACCTGATGACTATTGATTTTTTTTTATTAACTGCCTTATCCTTTAAGCTATAAAGTGTCAAATATAAAACCAAAATCTGATGGGAAGTGATCAGAGCCCAAAGAGATGTCTTCAAATTCCTTTCTTCGTCTGAGCAGCAGCCAGAAAAACCCCAAAGAATGTTTTATACTTTTTGTGATGATATAAATGGAGAAAAGGAAGACGATGATCATGGAGATGGTGGATATGACTGGTGGCCTCTGTCTCACACCAGTGGTATTATTACAATACTTGTGTTTCTCTTCACTAAAGCCACATTTCCCATAAACCCTATTGCTTCACGTTCCAAAGAAAGGACATTTACTTCCTCAATCAAAGGTTTCTTTGGCTTTACTGAAAAGGATCAATGCGTCGGAAATGTTTTTTCCATCATGTTCGAGAACAATTCCTACATAACTCAAATAACATTTTAAAAACAGCTTTAATTACTGTTGTGTTTTTCCTGTGTCATCATGGTCTGAACGTAATTTCAGAGGCCTTTCGACGCTGGACAGAGAGTATCTGTGAGGGAAACACCGTTCTGGCAGCTCTTACCAGTGAAAGCAGAGAGGGAGGCAGGAGAGAAGGCACTGTGGGCCCTGGTCAGTCTGGGCTGGCTGTGGCTGGAGGAGACACCGAGACGGACAGACAAGCAGAGTGTGAGAGGAGGGGAGTCTCAGAGTGCAGTGCAGAAGTGTTAGTAGCTGCAGAGATTCAGAAAATTAGCGTGTGTGTGTGTGTGTGTGTGTGTGTGTGTGTGTGTGTGTGCAGGACAGTTCTGGGTCCTGCAGCTTCTCGGTTTTTTATACTTTCCATTTGATGCTTTTAGCTCTGGCAGTCGAGACTTGTGGCGCCATGTTTTTTTAATCAACCCTTTCCAGTCTGCTGCTCTGAGTGTGATAACTAAGCAGCCGGATGAAGAAAAGCGACAATTCACAAAGGTATAGAAAAATCCCTGCGTCTGATAACAGTTGCCACCAAAAAAAAGCTCAAAAAGTCCCTTATATTGACAATAGGTCAGTGGGTTTTGGGGGTGCAAGAGATGGCAAAAAGTAGTATATAAGTCTAACTCTCATTTGCTTGTGTGATTTTACAAATCTCAACATCACTGGTTTACACTCCAGCTGGGTGCAGGATAAGTCAAGGAGGGAAATTTTTAAAGCTCAGATATTTCACTTCCAATATTTCACACAATACAGGCAGACCTGGCCTGCCTGCCTTGTGGCCTATGTGATGATCCATTTCTGGGGACAAAGTGGAGTAATGATCCTGACCCTAAATGCTCCCTTGATTTCATTATTAATTATGGCTTTCAGGTGATTTTCCCTGATCTTTACTCGTGTGACATCAAAATTTTGGACTCAGGCTGAGGTTGGCACCTGGACATAGGCCTACTTTACACAGACCATGCTTAGACCAGTGAAGCTCCTCACCTGTCTGCATCCTGCTCCGCACCACCGGCGCTCGCCATGTCCATCAGACTTCCGGCGGAAGAGATTGAATAGGCCACCGAGGGCCTCTTGTCCAGGAGGTGGTTGGAACCGCTACAGCTTTTAGTCCGGAACAGTTTACTCAGGCGAATCTTTAGCGAGCCTTTTCTCGACTTCCCGGGAACTTTTAGTGTCTTGTCCCCGCCACCGCCCCG
>OMLF01002072.1:4409-21717 GCA_900302615.1 Holocentrus rufus | reverse complement strand
GGAAAGGAGGGAGGGGGGGGGCAGTCTAGTGCTCTGTCTGGCTCTGTGCTATTTCTGGGGATGGCTGCTAGAGGATTACTGCAAGTGGCAGAGTATTCATTATTTAGATGGCAGTAGTGGAGTAGGAGAGCGGGCGGTTTCATAAACCACTTGACTATGACATGTGTGCTGCTATAGTAGACAGAAAGAGTAAAAAAAAAAAAAAAAAAGTTTCGCTTCAAGAATTTTTCTCCTAGTGAGGACACTTGTAGCAGCTCTCTGCCAGGGACTGCTGAGACAGTCAACACTAACTCAAACTGATGGAGCAGACTCCAATTGCAGGAGCTAATGGATGGAATTGTTGGAATTTCAATGCAAGGGGCCGGTGTGTTTATAGGCTGAGTAAGACATGAATACTCCATCCATCTATTGATGGTCTGTGTCAGAAGTAGTGTTATAAACTGAGCTTTCCATACCGTGTCTTTTATTCTCATCATTATTACATTTCGAGCTACCGAGTGGAGCGTCGAGCAATAGAGGATCTTTGTGTTGAGGCCCGGGCTGATTATGAAACGTGTGACAGTTTTGTCTCCATGCACGGCCCGGCATTTGTTAAAAAGATGAGTGAAGATGTCAGCGGCGACATTCTGAAACGGCCTGAGAAGGGAAAAGGAAAAAAAAAAATGTGAATTCGAAATGAGAAAGCTGTGACAGTTATGTGTCACAAAAAAGAGAGCAGGCGCTCATTGCCAACATGGTGGGCCACCAGCTAGGAATCCTCTCCCGGCGTAACAGTGCCATCTCCATTGGCTGAAGTGTTTATCCTGACAGTTTTCAGCCCAGACTCAGAGAGGGTCCCACCAATGTGATTAATACAGTGCCCATGCGGCCCTGGTGGAGGATGTCTCTCGGCGGTCTCCCCTCTTCTTTCCAGTACTCCTCCCTGATAGTTCTCTAATGCAACTCGACACTGAGGAGATTGATAGTGATCATTATACCGCTCTCAAAGAGTAACGTCACTTCCCAGCACGAGCCAGTGAGCTCCTAATTCAACTACTGCCATGGGTTGTATATGAGCGCCGGTGGTGCATATTGTTGCTCTGTATATAAGTGGCTATAACTGTGTTACGCTAAGCAGAGACCAATGACATTTCTGAGTAATTCCCTTTATTCTAACAAATTTTTAAACCCCTGTTTGCATATTTAGCATTACCTGCAAATGCAGCGCCTCAGGACGGCTCGATCTCAACAGGGAAGTTGACATTGGAGGTATTATCATAACAAACAAGGGTATCAGCCTCTCACCTTAACACTTTGTAAGGTATATCACCATTTCCCCAGCACCACCTGTACAAATAAAGGTGCGAGGGTCATTCATTTATTTTCCCTTTCTCCAAGTACAGCCGGGTTGATTTGTTTATCTGTATGTGTTTAGCCCCTGGCCCCAATCTTCTGAGAGAGAAAGAGGTTTAGCATTTAAATTGGTCGATCCACCGCACGTTTGCTAAACCTGTTTTAAAGCATTACATTAATGAAAAGCAGACGCTAATCCCTGCGGGTGTGCGACCTTATCTGACTAAACACCTGACAATGAGATTCTATTGTCACTCGGGGAACACAAAGACTCTCGGTAAACGTGTCTCGCCGCCGTTATTGACCTCTGCCGCCGAGCACTAACTGTAGCCTCGGGTTCGCTCGCCACAAGTGCCACGCGGGCATAACTTCCCGGGCAGAAAACGCGGAATGCTTCAAAGTCCGGGGCTCCCCGGGAAGTTGCGCGCCTTCATCGGCCTGTCTGCCAGACATCGGCTGCATTAAGACCTCAATGTCAGTCAGCAGTCCGCCCTGATTGAATAGCGCCCCGAGTTTGTTAGCATACTAGCTTTCAGGCATAATCCCAGAATCTCCTGTATGCATTTCTGTTCTGCTTATATTCCCACTGCAGCTGATCCTCAGTTTTACACTTGGCAATGTATTCTTAGGCAGACAGACGTTTAGTCAATAGTGTTTCCTATGAATATGTAAGAGACAAATTGGCCTTCACTTGAATGTGGCAGATGTGATTTCTAGCTAAATCGGCCGGATTATATCATTGACAGTACCTTGAATAAACATCAGGAACAGGTCAAAATTCATTATGTTTCAGTATTATTTGCCCTGCATCTCTGGCAAGATGTAAAGCAGGCGGAGGATCATCTCACTCACACTGAATGACAATTATTTTTGTATGATGAAATTCTCACAATTCAATTTTAAACATCAAATCTTGATTTAATTTTGGTGCTGACAGGGAGAGGGGATACTGTTGTATAATTGGCAATGGTACTCACTCGTGCCTGGCATTGCAGATTGGCTGTGAAGCGTATCTATTGACTGTCTGTACTGCATCTTACTCCAGATTTGTTATCGTCTCTGTCACTGCGACGTTCCAAACTGCAGCATCAACTCCCATGCCTCTCCAAATAGCTCCATTATTTCCTGAGCTAGATTGAGTTAAAATGGGGTATCCTATCATTAGTCTTTATCTGTCCTCATCGACTGGGACGGGGATTCCAGAGGACAAGAAAACTAGGTTATCGACGCGCACGGAAAGCTTATGCAAATAATCTCAGCCCATTGTGCATTATGGCTGCAGCGTGTAACTGGGAACGAGTGTGGCTGCGGACTATAGAGCCAACTGTGTGACGAATGCCGCTATATCAATACTGTTTCATCTGGTCAAGAGCGAAGAATATACAGTATGGTCATACAATATTCATCTTAGCCAGGAAACTTGCCCAGCTGCTGCCATTTAAAAACTGACAACTTATGGTTTCACTAAGCCATATGCTGCCCGCTGCCGCCTTTTCCCTCCGATTTCACTCCTCGGTCTCCATTGTGAGGCTCGCCTTGGCTTTTAATGATCTTAATTCAGATGGACTGATTCCAGTGCGAAATGACTCAGTTGGGTGTGAATGCGGACCATCCTTTGCCTCCTACTGCTGCCATTTGGTGAGCAGGAGGCGAGCACGGGGACCATCAGAAGAGACTTGAAATAGCTTGTGTGTTGACGACGTGTCTCCCTTATCTAATTGGGGCAAAGCAAACATGATTAGGCCCCATCTGAAGGACGATCAGTCTCTTCACCACTGAGACGTTTCACAGTCGCACACTTTTTTCTGTTGTGTGCGCAGCTGAGAGGCAGGCCGGCGAGATTTGTTGACATCCATTGTTGTTGTCATAACAGGAACACGTAACTGTAAAACGCTTTTGTTAATTTTTCTTTTTTTTTTTTTTTATTTCTTTTTTTACACCCCATGAGGGATAATATTACCTGGGGACGTCCTGTGATTTGAAGTAATTGCTATTGATTTTAATTATGTGTGGATCTGCCATGTCTGTGATATGTAAAGCAAAAGTTTCAGTGCAAATTGCCCGCCATATTTTGGTAAAGGCTGAGTTCCTCTGATAAACCGTACGCCGTGCCAGTCAAACTCTTGGAAATTTCAGCCATTATTTTGTTTTTGACATGCAATTTCCTTTCCTTCTTCTTTTAGACATGTGATTTTTATCTTCCTCCTATCATGAAAAATGGAGGCAGTTGAAAAAAAAAATCTAAAGTCTTGACTTAACAGCACCAGAGATTTCAGTGAATTTCATTGTTCTGTGTGAACGTGTTTTCTGAAACAAAGTATGAAGGGTAATTCATTAATTTTAACAATGTGCAAATTGGGCTTAATGGAACTGAAAGTTTACACAGCTCTGCAAGCGATTGTTAAGTGAGTTTCCTGATCCGTGGTGCCGTCAAACCTATTAAAAAGCCATTATATAGTTTCAAAAATTCAGGTGCAACAGAGAGAATCTCTCTCTTCCTCACAATGCACCTTTTTTGCCAATCACCTGCAACAGTGATACATGCCTTTTCATTCTCTAATCATGGAGTAGATTATGGAGATATTGTTGAGGTGAAAGCCCCAAAGGAAGGTGAGGAAAAGCGGCGAGCGAAGATATCCAGCGTTAAAATATTTCGCTCCTTTCAGTTGAGTCACGACGAATTCAAGTCGCATTCTGAGCAGTGCAGAGCCACATTTGATGCAGTTCAGATGTACAGGCGTGAGAGAGGTGCTAATTGATGCCTGCTGTGGCATGAAAGGCAAATTGCATACTTTACGAGTTTAGAAGCCGAACTGCAGATAGGCACGGGCCTGTTTAGTCATATAAAGAGGGTAAATGGAGAAAGTTTACAGAGGAGCATAATGGATGCCACGGGCGTGCAGCTGCTACCTGTGCCCTGCTTCTTCTCTCCCTCTCACCATGTTGTTAGCACCATTTGCCCACCCACTCTACTCCATATCACACACAGTCACACCAATCCAATTCATTTCACTTGTGAATAAATATTGTAACTACAGCTGAGCCGTTGCAGCTTAAACCTGAGTAAACCTTATTGTTTTTGTCAGGATTTTTCTCCTTCCTTTTCATCTTCTTCTTCTTTGTCCCTTAAACAACCTGTACCTCAGAAACTAAGGCAATTTAACACAGTCAGTAGGTGTAAAATCACCCTCATTACTCACCAACAAGAAGTACACCCAGATGACAGTGATGTACCAAGCAGCTTTACATTTTGGCTAACTCAGTTGAATTTTTGCTGTAATCATTTTCCCACCATTTCAATTTCTAGTGAAACTGTTTTTTTTTTTTTGCTATTTATCTTCAAGTTGATCAAATCTTAATGAAAATTTGCACACAGCATTTATGGACTTTTTACATCACAGATATAACCCAGAGTTTTGACAGTTGAAAAAACATTTAGCCTTGATGCTTGAAGCTGTGAAACTTCAATTACATTGATGAGATGGATCACAAAGTACAGACACATTACAGACACATCCAAAGTGACATCATCAGGTCAATCTTGCAGCAGCAATTATTTTAAAAAAAATGAAAATAAATCTCCTACAATTCAATTGCCAACAGATTTTAAACACTTTGTATTTCAATCGCATTATCTTTTTACTACAGTTTTGATGCTTCTTTTTGGCCTTGACATACCAAGTGTGCAATGAAAATGCTCACACAGGGAGGGAAAATGTTTTCTAAATACTTAATGTGAGACCATCAAAGCTCATAAAGGCTTACCTGTTTGTTCGGGGGTTTAGTATACCCAAAGATACACATCACTGGACAACTGATTAAATTCAGTTTGACTATGCAGGCACATTTTGCCCACCATGTTTATTTCTGCTACACCAATACTCATGATAGCCATCAAATGCCCTTGATTACTTGCAACCACCAGCTTAAATGCTTCAAATTATAATATTCCAAATAAAACCACTTCTTTCTCGGTTATAATCACTGGTTACCAACTGTCATAACAAGGCAAAAAAAAAGAAGAAAAAAAAGAAAGAAAGCTTTTTATGCCATTATTTGAGTTGTTGTCCAGAGTGCCTCACACTGAGTGGGCAGGTAGCGGCTCAGCTTGTTGCACAATACAGAGCTGTTGTGTTGCAGGTATTGAACCTGTGACCTTTTTGTAGGGGGGCTCTAACAGCCCGGCCATCCTGCAGGATCTATAAAACACAGTTATCAGTCTGTCGCATCCATGCTTGATATAATAATTTTCCACGGTCAGTTTTATGTTTATAATATTCAGGTTTTTATCATACACTTTTGAAAACTTTGTAGGTTTATGATGTTTGCTCTTAACAGGCATTTAAAGAAGCTGAAAGTCACACAACCAAGGACTGCCTTTCTCTTTTGCGCGGAGCCAATTTGAAAAGAGAGATGCTGACATTTGTAATCATTAGGGCATATTTGAACAAAAGATCAGAATTCAAAGATACCGTAGTGTGGCCATGGAGCTACAATTGAACGTGGAGAGGAAAAAGGGCAGGCTTGTTCAGGGCTTCAAATCACTGCGGCACTACAGTGCAGAATAAGAACAAGAAGAGCCCTTTTTCTGCACTATTTATGTTTGAATAACTGACATTCACCACTTCCTATACATAGATGGGTGCTTTTTTGTAGCTTGCAATTCCTGTTGTGCATGTATAGTGTGTATGTCAAAACAATAGAAATCTAAGTCTGTCAACGTTCCTACTGTCTTCGCAGCGAAGACAAAAAGAGACCGCTGCCCGGGTACTCCTGCTGAAAAAAACATCAAACAACAGAGAGGTGCTCTTTGGTAGGGGGGTTATAATTTGACTCAAAAGGAACAGGCGCCCTTTTTGTGATTAAAACGACTGGCATGACTTAAGAGACTGGCATAGCTCTGGTGAATATTCAAAACAAGTAAAAACTCTGGCATGTTTTGGCCACCTGCCTTCATCAGGGAGGGAAAGAGACCGATTAAAACAAACATACGTATCAGAGAAACCAATTGACCTTAATTTGTAGAGGGAGTGGCCGCTCACACGCTGCCCAAATCACTAAAGAATCAAATTCCTGCTGTCTTATTTTAAGATATAGCTGAAGAATTATATTAAATAAATCTAACTTAGTTTTCTATTCCATTATACTCCATTTATTACAGCTGTTGGTTTGTTTTGGTCCCTGAATTCCAGAAAACTTTATTAAGAAAAGTATTTCATACATATTATTGATATTTTTTTATTATTATTCTTATTATTTGACAATGGATCAACCCCACCTTCAAAACAACATTGTAGCTCATTTCATTTCCTGGAGCCAAGTAATTCCTATACAATATATACCGTTGCTCTATTTAGCCTGCTATTTGTTTTAATATTTTGACACTTACTGAATATAATGTCAAGGCTGCACAACTTGGTTACAAATGTGTTTTTGTGCATTCAGATGTGTCTGTGTGTAAGTACAGTGTGTGTGTGTGTGTGTGTGTATGTCCGTGGGGAATTTGTGGGGACGCAGCAGTTGATAAATTGTTGTTATCTGATTTGTTCTGGTGGAAAACACCCTTAACATATGGATGGAGGATTGGCTAAATCCACTGAAGCAGATCTAATGCATTCTCCTTTTGGTGGCCACGTGTTCGGGGATCCAGTTTTCTGAGGACCTGCAGTAGAAGAATACGCCCTCATTTGTATATCAAGTGTCCTTTGATGGTCAGAAATCTCTGATCAGCTGGTATCTCTGCGGAGTAAATCAGGTCTTTGTGAAGATATATTTGTTGCAGGAGATGATTTCTTTTAGCAGAATCTTGATTGGAATGGATTTACCCTCAAAGCATATACAGTTATACAGTTATTTCCAAAACCAAAATACACCTCTCAGTGGGCAGAAAACAATAAGCACTGAGAAATGCTGCCTCGATAAGCCCTGGTTTATCACCCACACACAGCTTCTCCTCTGATGTCCTCACCCAAACAGAATAGCATTAGCGCGTTACGTTAAATTGTAGTCATTTCTGCGCGCTTTCCTTTCCTCCTGTTTGCTCCTACAATTCCTTCTAAAGCAGCCTTTAGAGAGACAGCAGAGGAGGTATGTATGAGTTGGATGCCTCCTTGACAACACCTTGGAGGTAAAAATCAATGTCTGCCAAACAAAGTGAAATGTTAGGCTGCAGCCGATACATGACAGATGAGGCTTAGGGTGGTATTTTCTAAGGTGAATGAAGACTGGAACATGGGCAGTCCTGTCTGCTGTTGTCAAGCAAAGCTGCATTAGAGAGATTTTGAAGGACAGTACATCTGACTGCTCTGACTACTTTTATTATTGAGTAACATGTCATAGATATGTGCGAGAGCCACTCTGAAATGTAGAGGACGCCGTTCAAAATTAAAAGCGGCTGCGCGGCGGATTAAACTTTAACGTCCGGTTTCGCTAATGACTTGTGATGCAGAGCCACTCAGGGGACCGGTCGTTCCAGCGGAGGTTGCACAAAAGTGAAGTCATCCCGATCAGAATGGATTGTTCCTCAGACTGAGAACCTGGGGACTGCGCTCGGTAGCATGAGCGAAATACTTTTTGACTTGTAACAACAGCACAGCCGCAGCTCAACTTATTATAATTCCAGCCGTCTAAGCTGCAATTTTGAAAAGTAATGATTTCAACACAGGAAAAAAAAGAAAAAAAAAGAAAAACAGTTTTGAGGCAGAGCCCTATTTCCTCAGGGTGGAGCTGAGTCTGTGCTGTTGAATAGTTAGAAGCAGCTTGGCCAGCTTGGCAGCAAACAGCAAAATAGTGTGGTGCTACCTCATGCATGCTCAGTCTTCAAGGTTCCAGCAGTGGACTCGGTACGGAGCCCTGGGCCATATCATGTTGCTGATTGAGCATGCACAGAGCCTTAGAGGATATGCAGGTTGCATCTTAGTTCTTCTTGCCGAGAGGAGCAGAGGGTGTTCTGATGGAAAATTCGAAAACATCAGTAGCGCTGCGAGGCTTTTCTGAGTGTGGGGCGTGCGCCTCTGTGAGCGCGTGTATACGCTTGTATGTATATGTGAGTGTGTGCTTGCACGCATAAAGTGCATCGTTTATGCCCATTGAGGATATTGACATCTCCGGCGCAAGTGAGCCCACCACTATAAAGCACTAGTAGGTGTGTGTAGTGTAACAATAAACCAATGATTCCGCCTTTTATTATTCTTCTCCCGTTCTCTGCTCTGTGGCTAAGGGTAATGTAACAGTGGGGTATCAATTCATAGCCTTGGCCTCAGGAAATCTCTTTGGAAAGCAGAGGGATTTTCAGCCAGTGTGCTGTTGCTCCAGCGCTGCAGACAGACATGGCAGGAACATTGACTAGAGTCTCCGGGAATGTTTAAGTCAATTATGGGGCATTATAAGAGCCCTATTGCCATATAATAATGCAGTATGCATTATCCCTGCCTTATAATCACATCAGAAAATAGCATGCATTGTTATTATACAGTTGCACCAGAAATTAATCAGCTCTTGAGTTTTATGTGCATTGTGTATTATATTATACCATTTTCTGGGTATTATGATTATAATGCATTCGTAATGTGCTCATAATGTGTTTTTAACGCGTTTCCAGTCTAAGGAAATGCCCTGATACAGCAGGTTCATTTCTAATGTGTTGTCCATCTCTTCCTGTAGCAGTCTGGTAGGATGGATGCTGCAGTCAGGCTGATTAATCTGTCTTGCATTCATGACACACTTTGAATTATAGTCTTTAACCAAGATTAGTATGTTTTTGTCCTGATCCTGATGCTGTGCTGGGAGACTACTGCCTTTTTAGTGCTCAGACAGAGTTTTTTTTTTTAGCTTGCACTTGGCTCTTTTGTGTATTTTTTTGGGGATTCTGTCTTATTTATGGGAGCTGTTGTATTGTATTTGTCTGAAAATGTGCTCCTTTCTTAGCTAGGTCTCCCTTGAAAGTAAGATTTTTAATCTCAGTGGCACCGAGTAAATACATAAAGGTAAAATAATATAAAAGAAATATACTGTAGACTGCATTACCAAGACGTGTGTGGGAGAGCTCAAATCTCTTTATGTAAATACAGAGTATAGAAAATATTTAGCAGATCAACCTCTGTGCCGTGCAAGTGTCATGATGCTGTGTGTTAATTCAGCATGGTGTGAGATGTACACACTGTATACATCTCCTTGTCAAATTCACCTTCGGATTGGAGTGAAAATGAGTCATCTGTACAAGTGGAGCGCATCCAGTTGAAAACAATATGCCAACAATTAATCATGAAAAGACAGGCATTCCCATTTTTAGATGAAGGCTGCTGTCTTTTTCTGGTTTCCCCACAAACTGAGTGATTTGCACAGGAAATGCAATTACTGCAGTCATTGCAAAGGCCTGTGCCACTACAACTATGAGTGGCCTTTTTTTTTTTGTTTTTTTCGTGCAACCATTTTCTCAAGTGATTGGGGAAGCGGGCCGTAAATGAATGGGGAGGCACATGAATAGATCTCCGACTACACATGTCACATTTCCATGACCGCAAGATGAGGTAGGCAACAATTTTTGAGCAATTACCGATTCAAATGTTGCTCTCGTCACAGAAATAATTCACAGTACAATACAATTGGATAATGGCGTTTTGTTGTTGTTATTCTTGGCATTCAGACACTTCAGTTGGTGCATCTGAGATTTAAAGCTTTTTTTTTTTTTTTCAGCGAGGCTCCGCATGTTCAAAAGATTTCTTAAGGTAGCCAGGACAACCCTAACCAAGAATTCATGTTGGCTCCATCAACCAATCACCATGACAACTATTGGCTGCTACTGAAGGCACGAGCCATTCAAGCCACTACAGCCATTTTAATGGAGAAAATGACTACTCTGAAGGTAGTCCGCCCTTTTCCAACCTGTAATTCTTGCTGGCTAAATGGCTCCACAATAACACAGGATTTTTTTTCTAACTTCGCCCTGTTTAAAACAGATAAGATTGGGTTTGAGAATTAGTAGTTTTTGCTGCGGACTTTGCTAGGTTTGCTGGCTCTGCTGATCTTCCTTTCAGAAGTGTCGGGAGATTTTCAGCACTATATCAGCCGCTTCGATTGAGCTGAAGTGAGAAATTGTAGTATTTTACCTGTGTGTACACACTATCTTTCTGGACAATCCAGGAAACAAAAGCTGTCTACACATGAATAAATACAAGTAAGTGTTTTGTCAGCAGGCTAATTGTCAAAGCAGCCTCTGAGAAGGAGTGTAATTGCTATGTAATCGGAGAGCTGTCAGAGAGAACTGCTAAGCAGTCATCATCTGTATGATGATCTGCCATCTGTAGCAATGTTGGGGGGAGAGCGAGAGAGACAGACAGACAGGCAGACAGATGGACGAAGGGTGGTGTGAAGCTCTGCAGTGCTTCAGTAGATTAAAACATTGTAAGTCTGGCTACAACTCATCCATTTTAGATGTACGCTGAAATTTCTGCTTAATGTGTCTTGATTAATGCATATTGTGAGACACTGATTGCACATTGTATACGCGTAAATGGAATGGCGTCTTCTATAATGCAATGATTATGTAATCCTTGAAATATTGGTTACATTCTGGTTCCCCTGCAGAGAAATCGCTTGAAAGAAAATTTGTTCTTTGATCAGATAGAAAGCCATGGGAAGAGTGGGCAAGAGTGTGTGAGGAGCGAAGGTACTCTGGCAGGAAATATGATGGAATTCAATTTTTTTTTTCCCCTTTTTTTTCAAAACTGCAAGCCTCTGTAAAGTGCCAGCTCCCTCTCTTTGCAGAGTAAATCCCCAAAACTCACCTAGGGCAAGGTTGTTCTAATGGTCCTGAATTCCACCCGGGTTCAGCGCCCCGCCCCGCCCCCCTCCACCCCCCAGGGCCTCCAGTATGATGGGCCTGTCTCCCTTTTTCCGCTAAAGAATAATGCCACCACTGCACAACCTTCAACTAGACGCTGGAATTGCATGAGAGTGATTGGAGGACTAATAAATGTGGAGCCTTGACGTGCATGAATTTATTGATTTGACATATATAAACATCTTATCATCCGTTGTAAACGCCACATTGTATCATGGAGGTCATCTATTATTAATTTTTCGTGGAATCCAACATGGGATTTTGTTATGAACAATACTTATTTTCTCCTTATTATTTTATTTTATTTTGCCTGGAAGCATTTTTTTAAGTTTTCTGTTTTTGACACGTGAAAATTTGCTGGGCGAAATGAGAAACGGAGGCAGTAGTTGTTATTCTTTTGTAATGCATCTGTACGGGAAGCTTTAATCCAAAAGTTGTGGCCTGTGCAAGTTCTCAGATTTATTTGGATGAAATTCTGATGATGCACACATACTGCAATTTTCCTATTGGTGAAGGGCAAGCCAGTCAAAGCAAATGACCTTTCAATTCCATTAGCAGTTGCATCAGTCTCTTAATGGAGAGTAAAGTGGCCCAAGACCTTTTGCAGTACTTACACAATGAATATGAAAAGGCTTTCACCAAGCTTGCCAAGCTCAGTGAGTGCAAAACGGCTTTTAATTGTGTCTCGATTCAGTGTTGGAACATTACGCGCAGTATTTGAGGCTTTTCAGTGCCTTCATCAAAAAAAGATATTTTCAAAGAGTGAACATCACAGAAGCCTAATAGGTCTAAACATCAGAGTATCAAGACGGCGCATCACAAAGAGGAAGATCAAGAAAAGTGTGGTGAAATGTGAACTCATCAACTCAGCGGTGATAGCATTTGTCATTTTTGATACTATGAATGGGCAAGCCCAGACCATTTTGGATTTCATTTAGCATATCACAAGAAAGCACCATGTTTCATTACTAAACTGCACTGTGGTGCATTTTGCCGTAACTTATAAATGTCCTTGGGTCAATAATACAACCCACTACTGACACATGAGAAGCAGCAATCACTTGTAAAGACTGTGTAAAGAGTCATCTTTCAGACCACAAACCTCTGAAAACTGAGAATTAAGAGAAGCTAAATGGAGATCCGCTCTAGCAGGCATTTCTGTAAAAATACCAATGCTCCATAAAGCGTCATTTGATAGATATTGCAAGCGCCATTAAGAAGGGAATGAGACTGTAATTTCAGCATTGGCATGCAGTATTAATCAAAAAAGGCCTTTAAAGCATGTTGCTGATGGAGATGATGACAAGTTGACATTGAGGAATTATGAAAAGGAGGCATTCGTCTTGATCTGATTTCAAAGCAAAGCCCCATAAACCACACAGCTGTTTCATCTGCCTTCCCAGTCACTGAGCCTGCACTTTAAAGGCCAGCCTAATTCCCTGTGTGTGTTGATGGAAGACAATGCCAAGCTGTCTTCAAGGCTCATTGTTTAACATGTGCATATATTTTTTTTATTTATTTATAAAAAATTTTTAAACACACAGTCCAACATACCGTATGCCATTTGGTGGATACTGTAAATCAAATTAGCTGACAGTAGGGATACCACAAGTCCATATGTGGCATTTTTAGCATGTTTAGCCCCAGTGGGAATCAAGCTAGCAGCTACAGCAGTGTTAGCACAGTGAACTACAGGGAATACAATCCTGGACCCCTTGCACCGGTAGTGCCATGCTCTGTTGATTGAGCCACACAGAGGTGCACTGAATTACACAGGTGGCCCAAAAAGTCTGGCATCACCGGGAAAACTGACAACTAAACGAGTATAAAATTGCTCGATGGGATTCAAACCCATGCCCCAATTTGGAGACGTGCACTTTACACCACTCAGCCACCCTGACAACTACTGTGTGCAGGGAAGTGAGTACTGTACAGCAGGAAAAAATACATAATGCCACTTAGACCTATGGTTCCAGACATTTCAGACACTGTGCATGACTGCTGCACAGTCCCACAGTCACAGTCTCCAAAATTATTTTCACTGAGATGTTTGGTTGTATATGAACTCAAACATGCTTTTTCTGGATTCTCTTATTATAATTCTAATATTAAAGTCATCTCTTACATAACTTGACTGGTTCTGCACTACAAAATTGTAAACAAGTTTCCATGAGAAAAAACATTAAGGCAAATACTACCCGATTTGATCTTGATGTCTCAAAGTTAAAAAATTAAGGAGATGAAGAATCCCTATTACTGTGGAAAATGTATGAATAAATCATGACAAAAACCCAATGGAGTTAAGATTCGGATTTCAGCATGAAAAAGGGCATAGCTTGGTGCTCAGTAATATCTCAAAGACTTAAATGACCGATGCAATTACTTCTTAAACTTATTAAACTCTGCTTAAGAGGAATGTGGGTCTACTTGTTGAACTGAGGAGTGAATCAAGGGGAGGGAACGCTCACTTTGCATTACTGTTAGGGCTGTTACTGCTTTGTTGGCGAAAAGATGTTAATCTGAGAATCTAGGCCACTTTCTCAAATACTGTAGTTTACCATATTTTAAAGGCACCTCTGTCAGAGATAAAAAAAAAAAATCCAATGCTACTATCTCTTGAAAAAAATAAAAAGGCTTTATTTATTTGACTTCTGCATTTTGCATAGTTAAAATGCACCCCTGTGAAAGCAGCTGTGCTGCAACACATTGGTGCATTTTTAACCTTGCAACATAGTGAAGACAGTCACCTTGGATTTTTTTGATTTTGTTTTGTCACAAAGTTGCCCCATTTCTGCAGAGCACCTACCTTGTGTACATTATCCATGCTAAAGCAGTGTTCCTTTTCTTCTATTTTAGTCTTGTATTTGAGTTTGTTATTCTTTTGTCTTACTTTTTACTTCACCATGTTTCACAACAAACAAAACCGATTCGCTTTTTATTTCACACATTTATAACTCACGTAAACACAGAATTTCAAGTGGAATGCCCTTAGAAGAGAGCTACTCTGCTAGCACATTTTTATTTGTACCTCAAAGATTTGTGTACTTCCTCCAGATCGTGCATAGGTTTAATGCAGCTCATGGGCTTTAATTTTCCCATAGTCAATTGTGGGATTATGCAGTCAGATTTGCTGCATGTCAAATCCAGCGCCTTTGAAGGGTTTGGGATTTTGTGTTTTCGGGGGCTGTGTGCTGCATGTGCTGTTAGTCTGTCACACCTAAAAAAAAAAATAAAATAAAAAAAAGTATTCCTTTCATGTTAGATTTTAGGCATGCCTTTTAGCATGTTGGTTCACTGGGAATTTTTAACATTAAGCTTGAACTTATCTCAGTGAGTGTGTTTGAAACTCGTCTCTGCACCCCCTGCTCTGGCACGGCTCTCATCCACCAGGATATGAGCATAAAACTGCACTGCATACCTCCTTATGTCCCTGTGCAGTGTGTTGCTGTGTCTGTATGAACAGTGTGTGAGGTGGGGAAACATGCTAACTGAACAAGGACAATCAAGAAGTGGGCTTGCACCGCATGTCGATAAATCAAAATGTGAACATGAAGATGTATGGAGATTCATTTGTGCAATATCTTTCTTGTTTATTTGTAATTTGAGGGGCAGGAGGCACAGCATACTTTGATTGGCCATGATAAAAGGTCAGGTTTGTATAAAAATACAGAGTTGGGATAAAAACGGCATCTTTATTGGGTTTATAATAGGGTGCTGCTGATTGTTCAAGTTTGTTTTGCTTTTATGTTATGAATTCCCAGGGAATAAATAAAAGAATCAGTGGGAGAATGGCGACCGATTCAAACACAAATGATGAATTATTTTGATTGCTTGAAATGGGCATTCATCTTGAAGTCTTATTCCATTCATTTTTTTAAAATCATCTGGCCATTGTTCAAGAATTGCTTGCCTTATTTTCAACTTTCAGCCTCTAAATATAATCCACCATCAGTCCTGCACATCTGAACATTTAGGCTCCTTTTTTACCATGTTTGAGAACCATTCAGATTGTCCCCTCTGCTTCATTTCCCCTTCCCCCTCATTGACATTGCACTGTAGGACTGGAGTGTCTGAATGATTACATAAAAAAAATACTTCTGATGGAAAGTGAAGTGGAACTCTGGGCTGCTGTGGGCTGAAGACTTGTTTTACAGTGGAATAACACCCAGAGGTGATGTAAAACATCCAGAGTTAGTAGATAATCCACATTTCTATTAGCCTACTTAGCACTTTTTCTAATAGGGCTCGCAGCCTAGCCGGGGAGATGAGTGGGATGTCTTGTGTTCATTACCACTAAGTCATGCCAAACTTGTATTTTCAGATGCCAATACCACAGCTGATCTCAGGTAATTCATCTGCTAGGATTCAGAATTGACTTTGAACAAGGTGGTGTGAGGGGATGAGGGGATCATGCTTGATTGGGTTTGATCAAACTCTAATCACAGTCCACACAAAAAATAAAAAAATAAAAAAGAGAGACCTGTCCCTGCTTGTGATGATTTTGCACTCATGGAATTTATTGCCACATGCTGCAGCTGTGTAATTGCTGTCGGGAATTGATTAATCTGAGGTTGTCCTTCTGCACTAACACTGTGCACTCATGCCACCCGTGATTGTGCACCACATAATTCTTCTTGATTTATCCCCTATACATGCATATATACATACATACAGACATCTACCCAAACAAACATCTATCTGTCTATCTATCTATCTGGTGAATGTGTGCATGCATTTACAGATGTAGATGTGTGTGTTATGCATGAGGTAGATGTTCATTAATCAATAAAAACAATAAAATCCTGAAGGTAATCAGCCATGGAAGTTATCAATACTGCCTCTCCCTGCTAAAACTTTATTGCAACTGCCACTCTCTCTGCAATTAACTTTTAGAATAATTTTCTTCTCGGTAAGCATTGTCCTCCCAATGTTTTTTTGCAAATGCATTGCATATTTTTGTTCCTATTGTGAATATGTGAGAGAGGTAATCCACAGCAGTGCCAGTAGAGCCCACGCGTAGCCTGGAGGAGTCTACCTCCAAGCAATGGAAATGCATTTCCAATTCTGAATGGCACACATACGTATTTCCTCCAAGCGCTGTGTAAACGATGTAGGGCTTTGTGTATAAGAGCAGACAGCAAAAAAAAGCAAATGCACATAGACAAGGGCAAAATTTGCATTTTCGCTAAAAGTTCTGTTCAAAACAATACCCAGTGTCCTTTAAACAAAGTTGTTCTGGTGTTCAGGCTAGCCACAGCACCGCTCAGATCCTGATCCCAGGCCTGAAGTCATCACGAGGTTTCAGGGTCTTTTTTATGGGTTGATTCAGCAAAGCTTATATCGTACGCCAGGCCCGATCTCCAGCATTCATATACTCTAAATTTAACTCCTTTAGGCCTTATAAAAATTCATGCTGTCAATGCAAAAATAACAACAGCTCTTAAAAGACCCAACGCCCAGCTTCCTCTATCTTCTCCAAGCCTCTGTAAGGAAAAAAAAAAAAAGACGGCTCCCATTTGGAGCTCACTGGAGCAAATCAGAATTGTCAGCACTGTGGGTTTTTACCTTTTAAACAGGGAAGATGGATAGATAATCACCACATGCCATTCTGGGGGCCAATTACACAGCTTTGTGTGAAATTGGAAAACCTGTTCTCCCAGAGCTCTAATGGATGTTCTGGTCATTAGTTATTTGAGAGTCTTCTCTGGCTGTAATCAAACGTGAAACATCGCGTTAAGCGCCCATAAAAGAACAGCTGCCACTCTAAGTGACCTTCTGTTTAAGAGAACCCAACTGTCAGCCGTGTGGCGTTTTGCGACAATTATTATGTGTGTCGCCATAAAAATGGCTCTTATTTCCCTTCTTTTTTGCAGCGGTTGCATCTCATTTTAATGTCTTGCTCTCGGTTGTATTTACTTTTCTGGGTCTGTTGGGTGGCTATATGGTTTCATATCTCGCATGTAAGGCAGATGCATGCTCCCCTCCATCTGCTGCCTTGTAACAACTCACTGTCTTGACCGACGGCGTAATTTTAATCAGTGAAACAAAATATTGCGTTTAGGTTTTGTTGCTATTTAGAGTTATCTAATCTCACATACCGCTGTCTCTCTCTTTGTCTCTTGTTCCAGGCGACCA
>OMLF01002067.1:5677-23981 GCA_900302615.1 Holocentrus rufus | reverse complement strand
GGATCAATCAGTTTTCTGAGGCCTGCGGTTGTCAAACCCTGTGCCTGATTGTACATAGCCCCAGTAAGCTGACTTAAGGACACCTATATGTATGTTAGGGATACAGTGGGTGACTGGTTGTGGGAACAGGGGTGTCATTGGAGGAAGGGAACATGCATACTGGACCTGTTGACTTTTCTCAGTAGCAGAACCTTTCCGCTCAGCGTGTTTCTAAGCCTTAGTGTCTGCCTTCCCTCTGAACCCCCTAGCCCAGCTAGTGTCCCTCTCACACCACCTTGCCCTCTCTCACTAGCCCTCAGCACTATAGATGAGGTATTTTATCTAGCAAACTGTCACCCCTCCTCTCTACTTGCTCTCTTCCCTCCTCCAACCCCTGTCTCTTTAAACCTGGCCCCACATTGCATTGTTTTGTTTTTTTTGAGTTTTTTTTTTTTTTTTTTTACAGATTAAGGTCGGCCAAGAATCCCAAAAATAGCTAAAGAAATGTAAAGAGAATCTAATTTGCCCAAAGTCTGTTAGTTCTACCTGAAACCCCTAATTTGGACATGTTAAAAACCATCTGCAAACAAAATGAAGCCCGAGCCGCCGGCCCTCTTTGTGACTGTAAAATAATCCCAGTATGGTTCTCTAGGAGATGGACGCCGGCAGACTGGAAACCCTCTGAAACTGTGGTGTTGCCAGGTGTGTCTGCGCCCCTCTACCCACCTCATCTAGCACTCTGTGGCTCTGGAGTGGGGCTCTTGCACATGACTTCAGTTTTCACTTATTCTTTATTTTTCATGTGTTATGTTTATTTTCTATTTTATTTGGGGACAGAAATGTGGCACACACAACACACACACACCTTGTAGATCATAAACTGTCTTCTTTCTACTTTGTAAACTCCAAATGACATAACAGTATAAGAGCAAGGCAATGAGTTGTATCCTGAAATGGGAGCACTTAGTGTGATAGTGAATAAACATGTAAAAGATGCGCCTGACTTTGTGTTTTTTGTTTATTTAAAGTTTATGGGTTTAGAAAACATTTCTGACAATATATGGGAACAAACGGAGAAGTTGAAATTGAGTGGCGGTGACTGTTGCAATTCTGACCTACTTCAGTCTTTCATTAGAAGTTTCATTACAGCGTGTGTCCAGGAAGCACAGCCTTCTGAATCAGCGAAACACCTACCTAAGAATTCACAATCAAAACTCCCTATCAGATTTTTTTTCCCCCGCTGCTTTGGCTTTTCGATTGTACCTCTACTTCATTGGTCTAAGCAGGCGCTTCAGCCTGAAGGGTTTGCTGTAGTTTTAAACTGAGCTGATCTGCCTCCACTTCCTCTTTTCTTGCACTCACAACTTCAGAATATCAACTCACGTTCAAAGGCAGCCTGTTTTTTTAAATCAACCATCGTTTCAGAGGACTTTAAGTACTTAGTTCGAAAGACTTGAGTTTTGTGCCCTCCTATAAAATGAGAAGAGCGGATACGTGAATACGTGCAACCCTAAAGGATGTGGTCGGGTCTGAGTGAACAAGAGGAAGAGCGTGACGGGGAAGGAGTGCACTGATCGCTCACAGGCTACAGACAGCTGCCCCAACAGGTCGCTGTCAAAGGCAGAAAGGCACATCTGGTGTTTGGATGATTTGAGCCTTTTTTCTTTCTTTTTTTTTTTTTTTTTTTTTTTTTTTTTTTTTAATTGGGAAATTCATGAAGTTTCTGTGAAGATGCTTTGATGAAACAAAGATGGAGATAGAGGAGACTGGTGAAACACAGACTTCCTGGTAAGATTTCTCTTCGAATAAGGCTTGAGTATCATACGGTGGCACAGATCAGTGCTGGCTGCTGGCCAGGACAGTATAAAGGCAAATTGTGAAGTTTGTTGTGTTGCAATTGTTGGTTGAATCAGATAAACATAAAAATACTGGAAGCACAGATATAGATTTGCCGGCACAGTGTGGCGGTGTGGTGACAAAGCAAACTGCTGCCTCTCTGACATGTTATTCTGTATTCATGCAGTCTAACTTAAATCTTACTGTATATTGTACAGGAAAATAATTGTATTCACCTGTTCAACTTATTAATGAAAGTTTTAGAAACATCCTATCATTTAGACACAAAATACCAGCATTCCACTTAGTTATTGGGTGCACAGTTTACAGGTTTATCTCCATGTGTGAGGAGTTCACATAGCCATGTGTGTGTGTGTGTGTGTGTGTGTGTTTGGTGCTCATTAATCTCTGTGGCTTCATAGGTCTGCGGGGCCAAGAGACACACACCTCATCAGCGGTGACCATGCCGGGGTAAGAAGTCACTTCACCTCTTATCTGTCTTATCTCTGCACACTCTCTCATGTGTCTAAGCCTTTCAAGCCGCTCCTTTCAAAACTGAGAAAGTCACTTTCTCACATGTGTCTGCCTGTAGAAGAAAAGAAAGCAGGACCCGGGCCCTGATCCTGCAATCAGAATCATAGAGGTAAGGGGTTTCCAAGATTTGCTATGTCTTTCTTTCCTGTGTCTTCATCTCTCTCTCTCTCTCTCTCTCTCTCTCTCTCTCTCTCTCTCTCTCTGTGACTAGCGGAAGTTAGTCAGCCTTACCTTTGTCACCACAGCGCTGAGTGCAGAGTTGACAAGTAATCTGACAAAAAAAAGCTCAGCATGGTGGCAATTGAATCTCTGTATTTGTCCTAGAATTCATCAACTTAATCTAAATGCTTCCTAATACCCATTCACATTAAACTTCAGCCTCTCTGCATGTGGCCTCCCTTTTTCCAAGCTTTCTGGATTTATCATTCATATTCTAGCGTTAACTCAAATGCACAGGTAAAGATTGCTTGCCAGGTTTTAAATGGAGGTATATGTGTGCACATTAGTAAACTTTGGCGCACACAGTATAAGTAAGCAGCTGATGTGGTTAGTGTGGCAAACAGGCAGACATCTTGTATTTTACTACACACACAGGCACAGCTTCAGCCCTCTTCCTCTTTGAAAGGTTCACACAGGAAATGAGAGCTCTGCACCCTGCAACACCTCTCCCTTCTTGACATCTTCCATTTCCACTTTCCTCAGCCCGGCTCTTTGTCTCTTTTCTCTCGCTCTAGGCCACTTTTACTTATTATTAGACCATCCCATATAAAAATGACACTTGAGCCATTTAGTCAACACTGTGTATTGACTTAAACAGTATTCAGACCCATCTTGCATCTCCAATCAATACATTTTGAAGGCCATCGCACTGTGAAGGAATAGTGAACTGCTATTTCCCTGGTGGGTGTAATTTTAAAATTGCCTGTTTCAGGATTCAATACATTGCCCTGAGGATGCCACTCTGTTCCACTTTTAGTTCTTTATATTTGTGTATATGGTAAGACAAAAAGGAGAAATACACAGTAATAACATAAATTGAACAGGTGGTATAAAAAAAAACCTGAGGTCTTGAAAAAACCCACCTAACAACTGAAATTAAATACAGTTATGTATACAAATATATATAAATTTAAAAGCACAAACATTTCTAAAATATATATATTAAAAAAAAAAAAAAATGAGGAGTGACTGAAAGGCTGATTGAAAATTGTCTCTGCATTTTATTTAAATTGTATCACACCAACATGTTTAATTGCATTTGAACCCTTTTGGCCAAAGTGGCTTTTTAAAAGGCTGTTGAAAGATGCTTCTCTATTTACTTTCCATTTACAAGTCATTGCATGTAATGATTGGCTCTGTTGTGTCAGGATGAAGAGGAGGAGGAGGATGATGAGATGACGGAGCACATGAAGGACTCAGAGGTGAGGTGTTTCCCACAGGCTACATGCACTCATTTGTTTTGTTTTCTCATCAGCTGTTGAACCATTTGCAATATATTTTAGTTACATTCAAGCTTGATTTTAAAATTTTTGTTTTGATTTTTGTTTTGATTTTTAAATTGTTGTTTAATGTTTGATTCTATTCTAGGAGCCCAGTAATAAAAGGGTTAAACCTGTGGTAAAATCCAATAGCCTGACGGGCGTCATAACCCCAGTGAAGACCCCTGCTCTGAAACGCATTGGACAGTCCATTTCGGTAACACATTTGCACACATTTCTGTTCTTATAAAAAAAATAAATAAAAACATCTAATTCCTTCTATAATGTATCTGTTATTCCTCTCCTTCGTCCACCATCGCAGCGTTCTATCAGTTTTCGTACCGAGGCGCGACCTTTGCCCGCACCTCTCCGCCCTCGCCAGAAGGCCTCCTCGTTTCCACGGAGACGCAACAGTCAGTGCTGGAGCGACACTGTGGAGAGCCATGATCTCACCGCCAAGGAGATCAAACGTCAAGAGGTACATATGGGCAAGGCTCACAGCTGGGTTTTAGGTCAGAGGTCAAATGGGCTTCTGCAAGGGTGAGAAGGTGCATAGGAAAATGATATGATGTTTAAGTCTGCAAGGTGGTTGCATGGTGCTGAAGTGAATCCAGTTTGGTTTTAGATAAGTAATTAAATGTTTTAGCTTTTAGGGTCTATGTGGGTCAGCTGTGAGGCTGTGGTTGCAGTGTGGGTGGGGTGACAACTGCCTCGTCTTCATTGCTGTGCAGGAGATTATGAAAGAGGATGTGAGCTGGCACTGGAGGCCCAACTTCCTGTTTTAAACAATCAGCTGTGAATGCTCACCCTGTGTGCGTGTATTAAAATATTGTGTATTGTATGTGCAAGTGTCCTTTTTCCATGTGTGGGTTCTCCGTGCCCGCATCCACAGTGGTGCTTGTTTGTGCGTGCATATGTGCGATTGTGCGCGTGGGTTGTTGCTGGATGCGTTAACTGAAACTTGTCAGACTGTTAAACTGTTTTGGCCTCTCTGCAGGTGATTTATGAGCTGACTCAAGGGGAGAGACAGCTGATCGAGGACCTCAGTCTGGTGAAGAAGGTATTTGGCTGCTAAACAACCATCAGCCTGATTGCAACAGGAACATATCTCAATGTATTTGTAAAAAGAACAAGTCCTGCTTGTGCAATTTCACTTTTTTCTTTAGTAACACTGACAGGCAGCATATTCAAGCCAGCCATCCCAGCTGCTCTGACATTGATTTCTCACCATTTTTATACACCTCTTTCTGCACCTCATCTTTATTCACTCCTTTCTCCTGCTGTGTGTGTGTGTGTGTTCTCCCAGGTGTACTATGAGCCCATGCTGAAGCTGGAAATCATGACAGAAAGTGAGCTGGGACAGATATTTGGAACTCTGGACTCCCTCATTCCCCTTCATGAAGGTAAAACATCACTCTGGTTGACACACGTTAATTTATTCTCTGGTACACATCCTCATTCTCAATAATCTTTGAGTCAGGAAAGAAAATGCAAGATGGTGTTTATGCAATTACTCATTGTTGCATGTAATAGCTGAATCGTAGCTTGTTGCCGCAGTGGTTCTTTACGGATATTTGGTGTTTGCATTTGATTGTGGTGTTTTTTCATTTGTCTTTGAGCTGAAATCAATGAGAATTCTACAGTTTGAATGTTTTTTTTTTTGTTTGTTTTTTTTTGCGCCTTTTTTCATGCCAGATCTTTTGAATCGCCTCGAGAGGCTGAGGGGATCAGAGAAGACTGTCGGAGAGGTGGGGCCCACTCTGTTGAATTGGGTGAGTTATCTCCATGGAAACAAAAAGACTGAGAGAAGAAAAGAGAGCGCCGTCGACCTTCACTCTCTCCTGTATCTACTGTTTATTGTGTCCCACCCAAAACCACAGTCAATCTGTTTCAGTCTCAGCTTTTAACCACCGATGTCAACCTCATCTTCCTCACCATACCTCTTTATTTTTCTTTTCTTTTAACAGTTTCCTTGCTTGGAGGCTTACATCACATACTGCTGTAACCAGGTGGGCGCCAAAGCCCTGCTGGACCAGAAGAAGCACGAGAAAAAAGTGGAGAAGTTCCTGCGCCTCTGTCAGGAATCTTCTTTCAGCAGGAAACTGGACCTCTGGAACTTCCTGGATCTCCCTCGAAGCCGGCTGGTCAAATACCCCCTGCTGCTGAAAGAGATCCAGAAGTGCACCCCTCCAGAGCACCCTGATGAAGACTCGCTGCCTGAGGCTGTAAGACACATTCACAAATTTTGAATCTATACTACCCACGTGTGGTAAACTGGAAAATTTGGACATGACATGAGCAAATTGCAAACCGCATTCTCATATTTACAAAACCCCAGTCTGTGATGGCTTTATACTGATACCAAAGGGACAAGAAAAAATTTTTTTAGCGAATCCTCTTTTCTATGGACAGGGTACTTCTCACTGATGTTCGGGAGATTTTTGGATTTACTCCTAAGTTTCAATTGGTTACTTTCTGTGGGCAGAGAAGTGACCGCACATTTCACAAGAATTTCATTTGAGCCAATAGTGAAAATATAAGGAGTCTCCATTAGGGGGCATCGGGACATTCTCCTATATTGAGGCCCCACTATGTGATTTACATTTTTATGTAAAAACTGTGCTTAGTTTAGCTTCAGAGCATGTTACTAAAACTTGTATCCATTTATGTAATATAAATAGATGCTCAATTCTTAAATCACCAAAATTACACACCCCCAACAACCAATAAAGAGTGTATGGTGTTCTTGTGCAATATTCCGAGTCAAAGGGCTGTGCATGCACTCGGTTTGTAGAGTCCAATGCACACTAGTACAGTGAAAGTCACACACACACACACTCATGCTGCATGTTGTTTCATCTCGCTCAGTTGGACCTGATCCACAGCATCGTGGAAAAGGTGAACAGGAAGACCGGGGAGGCTGAGTGCCAGTTCTACAGGAGGGGGCTGTCCTACCCCGAGGAGGGCCAGAGACTACCTGAAATCCACCAGTCCCGCTTCCTCTACTGCCACGGAGAGCTCAAAAACAACAAGGGACAGGTAGCTGTTCAATAATGCTTTTTTTTTTTTTTTTTTTTGCTCTTTACCCATTGTGCTCCCTTATAATAACCTTTGTGTGGTTCTCCGGGGTTTGTTGAGTTGTTTATATCACAGAAATCATATCAAAACAGTTCTGTATCTCTTTCAAAAGGAGATAAATGTTATACGTGCATGGAGACTTTTCTAAATACAGCCATCTCCTTCTCTCTCCCTCTCTCTCTCTCTCTCTCTCTCTCTCTCTGTCTGCCATGTCAGCGGCTGCATGTCTTTCTGTTTGAGCTGGCTCTGGTCCTGACCAGGCCAGGGGAGGAGAGAGAGGGAGGCCAGATGTTCCAGGTGTACAAGCAGCCCATGCCCAACGTCATGCTCAACCTGGAGGATATCCCAGACGGAGAGGCCGGTGGAGGGGGCACCTTTAGGGGAGCCTTCACTGGGGGTAATGATAAAGGTAACATACATGCCACATAAATGTTTGCTAAATCACAAGAACACAATCAATATTTCCACTTAATCGGTGTAGATATGGGGGAATTATTTCTGCCTGAGACACATTTACTATATTTTTCAGTGCTATATGACTGACATTTTACAATTGGCTTTGAAAGAAAACGGAGCCATTTCTTTGTTGTTTGAAATTTATTTTTATGCAAACTTGTGAAGGCACTGTGGCATCAAATTTGACAGTCATGTTTGATATTTGGGTTAGTGTTTGCCCTCCAGATTTAGAGGTTCAGTGCAGCAATGCTTTACTGTCTTTCACATTGACCAGTAATTCTACTCACTCTCAGACCTGCTTGCTTTTCTACAATTTGTATGTTTTATTTCAGTCTTGCCAGTGAAGTGAGAGCAAACAGGCTACAAGTATGTCAGTGTAATTTGCTGTCCAGGCTTTGATTCAGTCTGTTTCCTCCCCCCGAAAGCTGAAGTGAAACCTACACCCTTAACCTTTACTTCCACTCTGTTTCCTCCCATGCATCCCTCTCTCCACTCCGGTCCGGTCACCCAGTGAGGAACTGTTTCCGTGTGAGCAGCAGAGGGCGCTCCAAAGCCCACTCTCACAGCCTGCAGGCCAACGACTCCTTCAGCAAGCAGCAGTGGATCACCTGTCTGCGCCAAGCCATCATCCAATCGCGAGACAGGAGCGCCCACACCAGCCAGTCGCAGCTCTGCTCCCACCCCGATTCCGCCGTCTGTCACATAGCGGAGCTCAGCCTCAGCTCGGACACAGAGATGACAGACCACGCCACGCGCTGACTGAGAGACTGATCGGCAGGAAGTGACGTGGAGTGGCTTTACATTTGTACATTGTGCAGAGGGGAAAACAATGAGCTGTTTATGAAAAATAGTTTTGCATACGCACACACACACACACACACACACACACACACACACATGCACACACTTTCTCACTGTCATCATTGTGTCATGTTTCTGATATGCCGTGACTTATTGCTGTACAGCCCAGGAACAATATTAACTGAATTTGAATGTACTTTGTGGGATCTGCTGGTATCTATTGTTTTGTATTTGTTTTTAATAAACTGACAATTAAAGTCTATTGAGGTGCTCATTGGGACGGTAGACAAAGATAAGTCCAAGTATAGCCATCAAGACCTAGAGAGAAAAGATTAGACAGATTATCTCTCTCTCTCTCTCTCTCTCTCTTGCTCTCTCCCTCTCTCTTTCACTCTCACTCTCTCGCTCATTCTGACACCAGTGAGAGGGCAGGGCAGAGGAGAAAGGTAGACTTTCAGTGCGAGCCTACAGGCACAGAGTGAAACAGTAGACATCCCCTTATGCATTTTTAACAGCTCAGCAGGTGATGGGAACAGTTTGGTGGGACAGTTTGTCCACAGATAGAGTGACCAACTGATCAGGTGAGTCCAGACCTCTCTGTCCTGTGTGCTAATGCGGAATATTAGTGGAGCCTTATTTACTAAATTACTTTGCATGATGTCCTAATTTACTTGCACAAACGAATGTGAGTCCAGATTTGGCTGTGACAAGATGTAAGCACATATAGGGTGCTGATAGTAATGTCCTCTGTCATAGGTTATGTAATTGACCTTTCTGGGGAAGTTAAACTCAAGTCTAGCACTTGATCAAGGACTGTTTGGCATGAGGTCTCCAGAGTAGCCTGCTGTTTTTAAATAAGTGTCCTGAAGCTGATATGTTAATTTGTAGTTTCGGTGAAGTGCCTGTCAGACCTCAAGTTTCCAGGCTCTTCTGCATGCTGTAACCACAAGAGAGAATTCAGGGTTCAGAGTGGATCCACTTAATCTGAGCAAGACTGGCATTCATTCACAGATTAAGCCTATTTTTTCTCCCTGGGTTGTGAATGAGTTCCTCTCCGGCGAGAAAGGATAACATCCTACTGTGATTTATTCACTGAAGAAGAGGGTCTCTCTCTCTCTTTCTATGGCAGTGACGTTGTATGAAATACCACCACCTCCCGCCCACCTTTGACCCTGCATGTGAAAACTCTGAGGTGGAGCGACTTAGTGCGAGTTGCAGATCGTCTGGCTTACGTTTGCTGGGGAAGCCCTAGTGTCGGTCACAGGGTCCCTTGTTGGTAGACTGTGGTGAGGTTTACTGCTAAAACCGGATGCCTGGAGCCGGTGACGTCAACATGGAGGGCTCCTGCCAGGCCCTGTGTCGGACCCTGGTGTCGCAGAACGGCCTCCACAGAGAGACGGCTGACATCTCCCAGTCTGTCCTCTACACCTCACTGATGGGCCTGCTGCTGGTCACTGACAAAGAGGTATGCATTATATATAGGTACGCCTACATGTGTTAGATAAGCAATTAGTAGAGAAGATGAGTAATCATGCAATAATCCAAGCGAGGGAACAATATCCAATGTCTCCCCACCTGTATGCATTTTTGTAAGAATATAAAGGCAGCTGGAAAAGACTCAGCTTTTCGGACAGGTCTGTTTTAAGATGATTGTTTTGTAACTAAAAGACCATGTCAGTTTTATTCGTTTGCTAATTTGACATTCATGTTAATAACACACTCCTAGAAAAAAAAAAACTACCAAATATCAGCAGCAAAATTACTTTTAAGAATGACAGATATTGATTTTCAAAGCTGATATCGGCCAATACCTATAGTCTGCTAATATATGGGTCCATCTCTAAATAATACAAAATCTAACTTGTCTGGTAGTGGTGAGGCATCTGTACATGTCCTTTTTCATGTTTGTTTTGCATATACACTGACAAAGTAAACCGCATGAAAGAATTAACAGCGAGAGTACACACACTTAGACATCAACACGCACGTGTATAAGCACCTGTCAGCACTCTTTGGTCCCTAATAGGATGAATGTCTGAGGTTGACCTCCTTTTAGCCTCCCTGGATATGCTAATGAGATAAGACGGCTAAATCTGTCCTACCAAACACTGACATGGTGGAGTTCAGACAGACAGACAGACAGTAACACGCTGTTCAGGCCCAGGGGTCAAATACTAGGACACAAACACAGTGAAGGGTAAACACACACACTTTTCAAAACAAATCAAGCTGAGACAGTGAGGTGAGACATGGCGTGAGGGATGGATTTGTACAGATGAACAAACAATAGTGAATAATGAATAATACTGTACTAATAATAATACTAATACTTATGAATAATACTGGTCAACAACTTCCCTGTGTTGTTCTTTTTACAGAAAGAGCAGCTCAATTTAGGAAGTGGAAGAGTTGGCCTTAGGAACATAGGAAACACGGTAAGCGATTGGTCATGATGATGTGGGAAGTTCTCCAAGCAAACCGGCCTTTAGACCAGAAATGCAACAATACTGTCAAATCATTTCCAGGAACATTTACTCACCTACACCTTCTGTTTGTTTCTGAATTAGTGCTTCCTGAATGCAGTAGTTCAGTGTTTGTCTCATACAAGTGGCTTACGGGACTACTGCCTCCTCAAGTCCTACAGACATGAGAAGTTCTCCAAAGAGGAGGCGACACTCATGGAAGGTGTGTTCCTCTTGACCCTCCGTCCTCTCCGTCTCCCTCCTCCTACTTTCTTTTTGCCCCCTCTTTTTTCTCCTAACAATAGCATAATCCTCCCTCTTGGTGTCCCTGTGCCAGCTTTCTCTCAGGTGCTGACGGGCCTTTGGGACGTGAATGCAGGAGACACAGTGGTCAATCCGCGGCATTTCTACAATATCTTCAAAGAAGCAGTGCCTTACTTCAGTGGCTACAGGTGAGGGGGTGACGTCTGGCCAGTACTGTTGTGAGTAGCTGATCGTGGGGATTGACTGATGTAGATTTTTTGAAGAGTGATACTGATTCCAATCATTTTTAACTGAAGCAGCCCATAGCCAATATTTTGTTCCAATATTCAATGTGCCGATGTTTGATATTCAATAAAAGGAATTCATCTGCCTAATAAATCGGTCGAACCGTACCTGATAGTACATGAGCAGCAGTGGCCTACCTTTAGGTAAGCCTTTGAAAATTTGCAGTGAACTGGTCTACCTAGAGCAGCTGCCACATTGCTATTTTTGTTTTTCAATGGAGACATTTGAGGGTCACATGACATAAATGCTGTCCCTGCCCACCAGGAAACATTTCTGCAGGAAAAATGACCGCCCAACAAAGAGAAAAATTATGTAACTGCTTTCTAAAGGCTCAAAGGTTAGGTTTAGCTTTAATAATAATAACACAGACTACATTTGTTGAGTCTACTGAATGACATGCTATCCGTTTCTGCGCCAGTGAAACTTTTGTCTGGACAAGAGATAAACTGTCAAGTAATTCTCAGTTTTGTCACAAATGCAGACGCTGGCTTTATCAGTTCAAGTTCAAGTTTATTTAGAGCTCAAAATCACTGTTTAGTCTCAAAGGGCTTTACAGGCCGAAAGCACGACAACACCTCCTGCATTTACCCTCATAGCAGGCAAAAAACTCTCCCAAAAACCCAAAGGGAAAAGGGAAAAAAGGGAGTAAATCTTGGGAAGGACCACAGAGAGAGAGGGGGCGTTTTTCTGGCCAGCCAGGAGAGCAATAGGTGTCGATCAAATAGGCAAATTACCAGATTAAGAAGTTAAGTTTGCTAATAATTATACATGACATCCAATGTAAATTTTATAAAGAAAACACACTAGTGGACATGCAAACAAAGCAAGGGGACAGAAGAAGCATCAGGAGGCCTCGACAGATGGAGACAGGGACGATGACCAGACACAACAACAGGCAGGATGAGGGGGATGGAGGTGGAGGAGATGGGTGATGATGGTGGGGGTAGGAGTATCACACCTGGGCTGACTAGTATGGAAGTATGTAGTTACACATTACAGTGACGTCTGCAACTTTCTGTCTCCTTCTGTTTGACCTTTACGTTCCAGTCAGCAGGATGCTCAGGAGTTCCTGAGGTTCCTGATGGACAGGCTGCACACAGAAATCAACCGCCGACCCTATGTGCGACGAACGGGCAAGGAGCCTGAACAAAAATATGCCAAATTTAGGTGCGTATGCTTATGTGCAAATTGTTCTGGCAGACCTCTTAGTCCTGTCTCTGAATTTGTACTCTTCTGCAGATGACCACATTTTGTTCTGTCTCACTCTCTTTCTCTCTCACAGGATTGCAGAAGAGGCCGCCGCCATGTGGAAGAAGCACTTGGAAAGGGATGACAGCAAAATAGTAGGTGAGGAAAGAAACACATTCCTGCTGGTCCTTTGTTCTCATTCAAGTTTGATTTGGGCTGCTATAAATACTCCATCTCACCCCATCCACGCCTCCATCAGACTTGTTCTCAGGCCAACTGCGCAGCACGTTACACTGCTCAGTCTGCTCGCACTACTCCACCACGTTTGACGTGTTCTGTGATCTGTCGCTGCCCATCCCCAAGAGGAGCTCTGCCGCCGAGGTCACGCTGAGGGAGTGCCTGGACCTCTTCTCTCAGGAGGAGAAACTGGACAAGGAGAATGCACCGGTGAGTTTACACAGGGAGGGCAAGGGTCACTTTCTTTCAGGTCAAAGCCCAATGACTTTGTATAGTTCTGATTGGTATTGGATGGAAATTGATAGGAGATTCATATTAACTCTCACCGTCCCCTCTTACATCCAAGCCAGTTTTCCGCATAAATTCGCAGCCAAACATATCAAGGAATAGTCATGTCAGATTCTGTGTATTGGGAAATGTTTTCAGTGTATTGAGGTATAGGCCTGGTATACTGAGTTAATTGAGTGTCTGTCTGTCTGTGTCGCAGATGTGTGAGAGATGCAACAGGCGAACAGAGAGCACCAAGAGGCTGTCCATACAGAGGTTTCCCCAGGTGATTGTCATCCGTATCCTTGGCAACAGCAACACTCACTTTTCTACCTTATAAGCATTTGGTTCTTAGCTGCAGGATTTTGATGATGATGATAGTTATAGTGATGATGACGACGATGACATATGTTCGAGCCTTAACAGCCCCCATCAGATCTGAACCGTTTTGCCATGTCACGGTGGTCTATCAGTAAAAGCACCGTGTACGTGTCCTTCCCTCTCACCAGCCTGGACCTTGGACCTTATGGACCTGTTGACTGTGGTAACTAATTTTTCTCTCTCTTCATCCATTAACTCCCCTTTGTTGTGTCTGTTTTTCCCTCCATACACTCTCACTGTGTGTGTGTGTGTGTGTGTGTGTGTGTGTGTGTGTGTGTGTGTGTGTGTGTGTGTGTGTACATGTCATTAATTAAATGTGTTTCTGTCCCAGCAGGGCCAGTTCTGTATGACTTGTACGCTATGTGTAACCACTCTGGGACAGTGAACATGGGCCACTACACAGCCTGCTGTTTGGAGGAAGATGGTTGGTGCTTCTACAATGACTCCAGGTGAGCTGCTCTCAAATCATTTTGTTTTGCTATGCAGTGCTCTGTCTACAATACTGCGTAGACAGCCCATTTTAATAAGTGAGAGCATTGGTCATTGGTCTTCTGTTGCAGCTGTTTATAATGACTCTCTTCATTTACCTACCCCCTCCTTCTCCATCCTATGTCCCTGATTTCTCTCCCTAAATCCCTCCCTCTCCCTCCCCCACAGTGTGACTCCAGTGTCGGAAAACCAGCTTCAGACCAATCAAGCCTATGTGCTCTTCTACCAGCGCAGCAACAGCACCACCACCATCAGGAAATAGACCTCAGACTGGCTGAGCTACAACGTGACATCGTAAACAGCCAATCAAGGCAACTTCACCTCCAGTGCACATAGAAACCAATAGAAGCAGCGGTGCTGTAACTCTGGCATCTATGAACTTGGTATACCACTGAAGAGTCTCCGTGAGACTGATGGGACTGCCCAGGCAGACCGTACCCTAGAGAGTCTCTGTGCCCTAGTTCTCAGGCATCAGTAAACATATCAGCATATTATACTTACACATGATGCACAGCTCTTAATTTGAGAGGCAATAATTTACATAAGCTTGCTAACAATGTACTAAAATTAACCCCAACTAGATGAGCACACTCAGTTGAGTGCAGAGCTCCACCAGGCTTGTGTGGGGACACAATGTCTATATAAAGTAGATATTTGTTATTGCTTTGTGCCACAACTTGTGGTGAAGGGGGTGAGAGGGGTTTTCCATGATGGCTTTGGTCTTGTTCTTGGTCCAAAGACCTGAGAAGTTTAGTTTTACACTTTTTTTACGGTCATGAAGCATCAGGCTATTTAACTTATTTTAACTCCAGCTTATTGACAGCCTCTGACTGTTTTTACAGTGTAAAAAGAGAATGAGGGAGCGAGCAGCGATGGTTGAGCGAGCAGGACCATAAATGGGGTGAGGGAGCGGAAGAGCCAACGTTTTTCAAAGTTTTTGAATCACTGCAACCACAAGAGGTTCTTCATCATACAGTCATAACTGTACACAATTTCTTTAGGCTGATATGCCCACAAGTTTCTGAGATTAGCCGCAGACAGACATAGCAACACACCCGACCAAACACTCCTGGCAGAGATCATAATAACAAACAGAAGTAGCCCCTCGATTACATAGAAAATATGAGCAGACTTGGTCCAAATTATGGTGTTCATTTCTGATTGCTGAAACTAGAATGTAAATAAGAGTTTTGTGAAAGTATACTTTAATCTGATACTGTAGGCCTATTTTAAATCTGCACATGGACAGATGTTCCAAATATTTATTTTTCTATCCTGCTGAGGACCCAGAATTGAAAATGTTGACATGGGCTGTATTTTTCCTGAATTATGACTTTTTGTTTGTGTTTGTTTGTTTTTGCTTGTTTTGCATCTGTATCTTAATGACTGAATATAAAACAGTGGAAATATTTTGTACATAGAGATGTATGAAACAAGATAATGTAAGATAAAGAGCTGTTGACCTTTTAAGCTGTAAATAAAAGATCAGTTAATAAATCTGATGGTTAGTGGTGAATTTATAATGCCGTTAGATTGCAAATGTCAGTAGACGTACCGCGTATCATCATACCACTGCCGTCTGGTGGTTGACGTCAGGGCGCACATGCGTACCCTAAGTGGGCGGAGTTTTCTAGTCGGTCAGGAAGAGGAGAAAGGCGGACACAGACACATCAAACGGTAATGTTACTGAGCAGCGACAGCTTTTAAACTTTAAGCCGGTTCTTAATACGTGTACAATAGCATTACAGCCGTGCGTTGATTGATGTTGTTACATTAAAGACTGAGTACTCCAGTTCTTAGTAATCCAAACGATGAATAACATCACTAGCTTTATTGCTAGCTAACGTTAGCTGGTTTGACAGGCCCAGGCTACACTGCACAGCCAGGAATGGGAAGACAGCACGGAATGTTCTGTGTTTACACTCCTTAGCTTCTCGTCAGACTCCGGGTTTTCACCCGTTATAACGGCTTTGGTCCGTTTAGCTTGTATTTATGTCTTGGCCTATATTAACTTCGTTTTGATGAACCCCAAGGATTGAAAACAGCTGACTGCTAACGGTATGAACTGAGTTCTTTTTGTGCTCAGTGCCAATCAGGAGGAACTGTTTTGTCCAAGCCAGTATTGTCATTCCATCATCCAGACACAGAAGTTTTGACAATTAGATCCACCCTGTCTGTGTATCACTAAAATTATGTTTGACTTTGGACTCGTCTGATTACTAGAATGACAACAGTAGCAATGAATAAGGGAATATATCCTCGATTTGTCCTTTTCTCCACAGATGGCAGCCATCAGGAAGAAGTTAGTGATAGTAGGGGATGGTGCATGTGGGAAGACCTGCCTGCTCATTGTCTTCAGTAAGGACCAATTCCCTGAAGTCTATGTTCCCACTGTGTTTGAAAACTATGTGGCAGACATCGAAGTGGATGGAAAACAGGTGAGCCTCTGTGACTTAAAATATTAATTCTGAACATTTTTCCCTTTTTACTTAATTTATGAAATCTTCTCTTTCTCTCACTTTTTCTCAGGTGGAGCTTGCATTATGGGATACAGCAGGTCAGGAGGACTATGACAGACTGAGGCCTCTCTCCTATCCTGATACTGATGTTATCCTTATGTGCTTCTCTGTTGACAGCCCTGACAGTTTAGGTATTTGCAGCACCCACACAAAACCTTTATTGGCATATGTGATTATAGTATTGACATAGTCTTCTAATCACTGTGCTCTTTGGATATGGATACTCCTTGTAGAAAATATTCCAGAAAAGTGGACTCCTGAAGTGAAACACTTCTGTCCAAATGTTCCCATCATCCTTGTGGGCAATAAGAAAGACCTCCGCAATGATGAGCACACCAGACGAGAGCTCGCCAAAATGAAACAGGTGGGTGTTTGTTTAAAACATCCCATGTATGCATTTGCCTATGTACATGCTCACATTTTTTACTTTTCTCTGACTTGTGTCTCTAGGAGCCAGTTAAATCTGAGGAGGGCAGGGATATGTCATGCCGCATCAGTGCCTCCGGCTATCAAGAATGTTCTGCCAAAACCAAAGATGGTGTGAGGGAGGTGTTTGAGATGGCAACCAGGGCAGCGCTGCAGGCCAAGAAGCGCGGCAAGAAGGGCGGCTGCCTTCTGTTATAGGTTCTCTGTGAATAGGAGGCTGCCTTTAAGCACAGATAAAGAGCAGCTTTCATTGAGATTTGAGATAGGGGAGCATATTGGGGAGGGCCCAGAAAAGTTATGAGATGCCTAATTTCTAATCATCTGGTCACACGCAGCACATTCAGGAAGATCTGAAATGATTTGATAGGCTTTTACACCACAATCGTTGCCCTGTATGTTAGATAATGTGCCATTTTGCTTGCACCTGTCAAAAACTTTCAGATCTAGAGAGATGTGTAGGGCAGGTGGTAGGGGTGATTTGGAGTTGGGTAGATACAACAGAAGGTTGAAGTGTGCCATGATGGGAATGAAAAGAGCAAAGGTCATTGCCAGGCCAAAGACATTGGGAACACGAGAGAAAGAGGGATAAAAAAGACAGTTTAGAATAAAGGCCATGTCTAAGTGGATCTTACACAGTATCGCCTACATGTAGTGCCTTGAGAGCAGTGGTCAAGAAGAGACTGAGTTATGGAATAGGGATTCAAAACCTGGATGGGGTATTACTTTGTCATTTTTAGTGTCCAACACTTCACCTTTATGAATGCTTTCTCCCTGTCATTGGCTTGGCTCCTTCAGGCCCATGTTCTGACTCAGGCGCTATGCAGGGGTATGCCTAAACTAGATTGTATGAAATGTTTTCCCATAAGGAATTACTTACCTGATATATTGAGCGTTTGCGTGTGTGTTTGTGTGCGTGTGTGTGTGAGTGTATTTGTGTGCTCCAGTGCAGGTCTGCATGCAGTGAATGTGTGTATATTTGTGTTTGTGATACATATTTTCTGTGTCTATGTACTGTATGCATGGAAAGGCCTTTTGCGTCACCTAATCCCTGTCTCCATGCCAAAGTTACCCCTGACAGCCAGATTTTATGGTGCAAACGGGTAATGGAATTAACAGCTACTCAGAGTGACATAGAAACTTTCACTTTACTTTACTGGAAGACATTGTATATCATAGCTAGAGGCACAATCAGGTTAACTATTTGTTGAGTTTTTAGGACCTTTTTTGTGTATACAAGAGATGCATTTGATTGTGTCAGTGGGTGAAATCATGAGTGGTGTAGTTACATTGAATTTGCTTTCAGATAGAAGATAGATCTTATTACTATAATGTCCATTATGTACTGTATGTCTTACAAGGCCTTGTAATGACATGTTTTTGACGTGTATTTCCAGTTTGCCTTTCACTCAACCACCCCCACCCTCTTTTATTGATATTGTCATTATTGTATTATTACTTTTATTGTTGATGTCTCTAATTTTCATAGTATATTTTAACCATTTCCTTATTACTGCTGTTATGATCAGCTTTTGTCAGTTAAATGATAAATTGTAACCATAGTATTGTACATTGATTATTGAAGGTCAAGCTTGGGGTGCAATGTTGGATGGTTTCAGGGGAGGGT
>OMLF01002061.1:10948-29844 GCA_900302615.1 Holocentrus rufus | reverse complement strand
CGGAGCTAGCATGGTGGAGTCCTATAGTGGTAGCAGTGCCTGCAGACACTGTTTGTTTACACAAGCTTTATGCTGTTCATAAAAACATCATAGTGCCTTAGGGCATGAACCCACGTCGTGTCTTTCTTCCTAGCCACCACTGTCTTTTTTACATGGAATCCTACGGGGAGCGACTGCTTTGAAAAAGCACTGCACCCGGCACTTTTTGAAGTTGAGAATGGCTGAACTTTTTCAGAAAAAGCACTCTAACGCCAACTGCTTTTTTTTTTTTTTTTTTTTAATCAACCAGCCAATCACAATGAAGAATGTCAGGGGAGAGCCCTCACTGTACACAAAACAACATGGATGTTGGTTAACGTTACCTGATAATGTTACTTCAGCCCTGTCCGGCTTTCAACTAGCAACTGCTTCGTAGTCACATTTAATAAATTTTGCATAAAGTATAAACAATGTAACTAACTAGCTAACCTGTGAAATCGACTGTGCTGGCTAAGTCACTCAAATCACTGGCACAAAAAGCCTGTCTTCCAACCAAACTTGCAGTTCTCCTTCAAGACAACAGATGATACAGTGATTAGCTGTATCCTCACAGAAAGTCATTTATTTCACAGATTTGTAAGCCTACTTTTACTACAATTAATATTTTTTGTGATTTTATTGTTAATGAAATTATCTTTGCTAGGAAATTATGTGTTTGGTCAGGTGTGTGTGTGTCTGATGAAGAACCTCTTGTGGTTACAGAAACTTCAAAAACCGTGTTCTTGCCTCTTCCACTCCCTCACTCCATTCATTGTCTCGTTCAACCATCACCATCTCTCTTCGCATACTACTGAGCCTATCGCACTAATATGCTATTTTTTATCCTCTTAAGACTATGTTCACTCTAATTGTGAGTGAAAAAAATCCAGGACAGGCATCGCATTTTCGGTAACATTGATAATAGTAATAAATATGATTGGAGAGATGCACAAGCCAGTTTGAAAACGAAAAAGTAATAAAAACAATAAATAAAATAAAAAAAACATTGTGGGCAAAGAAATTGGTCCACTGAGATGGAAGTCAGACATGAAAAGTACACAAATGTACATTGCTTTTTTTGTAAAATATTGGAGCCTCCTTGTGGTGACAAATGATTTTATTGAGGGGGTCTGGCAAGTAAGTTATGATTTTTAATAGTATAGCATAGGCAGGCTTCACTGTCAGCACTCTTGGTCTTCTTGCTAGCCATCTGCACAGCTGCTCTCTAAACTTTACTGTTTTTGTTCTTGTAGCGCTGTTGGAGGCTAGGGGTCTCCCCCCACATCTTTTCGGTCCCCTGGGACCTCGCATGTCACAGCTGTTCCACAGGACCATAGGCAGCGGAGCCAGTGAGTATTTCATCCTCACCTTTACACCTGTCTTCTTCATGCTGATGTTTTAAATGCAGTACAGGACGTCTTGATTTCACAGTGACCTTATTCCAGTGTATTAACCTATGGAAAACTACAGTATTAAGTGCAAAGTAGTAACAACAGAAGTAGGGATGCAACAGATTATCTGATGTCACTACAAACAGCTTTTGAAAATGTTAAACTTTTCTAACCATAAGCATTTTACAAGCTGTAGCATTGGCCTGCAGTTAAAGTCTTTGAATTCAGGTGTGTGTTCACACAAGATTACGTAAGTCAAAACCTCTAATGCAAATGACTTATTGTGTGTGTGTGTGTGTGTGTGTGTTTGTGAAAGCTGATGCTCTCTAAATGTCTGTGCGTCAAGCCAAAATGTAAACAAACCATGAGTTTGATTTATATGACTTTGGCAATTGCTAAATGGATGAGTAGTAGCAAAACAGGTGACCTGACGTGTCAAAAATAGACACTGGATGTTTGTTGTTTCCGTGTTGGGGAAAGATATCACAACGGGTCAACTTTTCGTCTTATTGATTATGGGAGTGTTCAGGGTTTTTTTTTTTTAAGTTGATGCTCATGCACTTCCCCTTCTATTAGGACAAGGTGTTAGGATACTTTACATTTTAAGAAGGACGTCTAACAAGTCTAACATTTCTGATCAAAGTGCCTTTCAGTTGGTGAAGGACTGTAACTTGGAAAGAAGTCATTCTGTGCAGTCCAGTCTTTTCATGGCACTCATGTTAACTTATTGCATAATTTTACAGATCAAAAAGTGTCAAATATTACTTCACTAATCACAAATTTTTAGACGATAATAGTGCTGGATATACTTCCTATATATAACCTTTATATCCTTAAATATATTATGAATAATGTACATCTAACATGAGGCGAAGATTCCAAGTTTTTTAGTTAGTTAGATTTAGATTGAGATTTTAATCTACATGGCATCGGTCCATTGCCATGGACACTTCTGAGAATCGCTTAGTTAAAGGACCATACTGGTCCTATCTTGACTTCTCATCAACAGTTGTGATCATATCTGTCTGTCTAATCCTTTGATTCTCAGTTTTTCTTCTTTCTGTGCACCTTGATAGTGGGTGAAGTTGTGCCAGAACACCAACTCAGGTTTGACTGTTTTTGACATGGCAGTGCATGTAGACCGGCCAACAAAGAGTAAATAAGGGAGTGCTAAAACAGGTGCCAGGGTAGCATCAAAACTGCATGAGAAACACCTGACCATAGATAATTTTTTTTTCCCATCATGTCTAATTACAGAGCGAGAAGTCAATGTGTTGACAAAGACATGTTAGGATGCCTTTGTGCTTTACATTTGGAGTCTTCATTGACCCAGTAAAACTTCATCACAGAGCTGCATATTCTGGCAGCAAGTAGAAGTAGCTCCATGGTGAAGCAAATAAATAGATTTTTGTCAGAAATGGTCGGTATGATGCAATAACATCGGATAATGTGGTCCAGGTTTAAAATGGCTGGAGTTAATGCTTTAACATTGTAATGACCATGTATGAGTCTGTTGAGCAGCAGTCCTGCTGTAGGTTAAAGTGCATTTTCCAAATTAGTTTTGAAAACTGTACCCTCACTTTCACAGGCTCCAAGGCTCAGCAGCTGCTGCAGGGCCTGCAGGCTACAGGTGACGAGTCCCAGCAGCTCCAGGCTGCCATTGAGATGTGCCAGCTGCTGGTGATGGGCAATGAGGAGACACTTGGTGGATTCCCTGTCAAGAGCGTTGTGCCCGCTCTGGTGAGCTTAGTTTTATTCTGGTTCCCCATGCTTATACTCAGAATGGGACTGTTGACTGATAGATAGTGGTTTGTAATTGAAACAGGTTTGATTCCCCCTCCCTCTCACATATAGAACCCATGAGATGTGCCGTGTTAACGTTTCTGGCAGCGATTGATTTCACTTGTTAACACTTTCCGCTACTTTCCATGAAATATACTAGTGGAACGTATTCACATGTGGCATGAACCAAATAGTCCTGGATATGTGATGCAAGGCCCGATGCTGCCTTTAAGTTTACATGATTAAAGTTGTCACTTGTTGTTTTAATAAAATGGAGGATGAGGAGCTCCGGTGTCTGGGTGCCAAGTTTCTCTTATCTCATTAATGTGCACATTAATGTCCTCCTCTGCTTCAGTGACTAGTTGCTCCCTTCTCTCTTGGTCTTGATTGACTAAGACTGCAGTTGGCCGGTCAGGGAATTTCACTCTGTCTTGCTTTGGAAAATTGCCCAATTCAGTTTGCCAGAATATTGACTTTAATTTCCATTTGCACCTGACCCCCAAAATGAAAATTCCTGAAGATTTCTGGATGAATCTGCATGTGTGAAAGTGCAAAGGAAAATTTTCAACTAACTTCTGTTATCTGGTTAACATTCAATTTCAGTCATAAAACCGTTTCAGCCTCTCTGTTACAATTTATTAGTGCAAAGCAATGTTTTTGCATGCCCTCTGAGTTTACTGGAGCACAGCCAGCACATTTGTCTTGAAACCCCACCTCAGCTTCTAAGTGCCTCCCTTACCCAATCAGGATTAAAGTGTTTATTAAGATATGCTCGTCCCATCTGTGAAGCAACACAGCAGGGACGGCATCTTCATTCCAAGTGCAAATTCTCTTGCCAGATTACATTGTGTCAGTGTGAAAATTTTTTGATTGAAATACTCTCCTGTTTTTTCCCCACAGATTACATTGTTACAAATGGAGCATAACTTTGATATTGTGAGTATTATCAAATTATATTTCTGTATTTATTTTTTGTTTTGTTTTTATAAAGCCACTGATTTCTGCATTACATGTTCTTCTGTGCACACAGATGAATCACGCCTCTCGTGCTCTCACATACATGATGGAGGCACTCCCACGATCCTCTGCTGTGGTGGTTGATGCCATTCCTGTCTTCCTGGAAAAGGTAAGAAGACATTGGACCATTTCTGTCCCTCACTGTTTGTTAATTTGTGTTGGTACCATTCAGATGTGCTAATGCATTCTCCCACCTTTTTTGTTTGCAGCTTCAAGTGATCCAGTTCATTGACGTAGCAGAGCAGGCATTGACTGCCTTGGAAATGCTGTCAAGGCGACACAGCAAAGCCATTTTGCAGGCTGTAAGTGTTGTGCTCCCTCTTTGTCACACCTGTAGCTTGTCTTCTCGGCATTAGTCATTGATATACACCAGAATAGTGTTGTTAATTAGTGTTGTTTTCCCCACCATCGATGGCAAAAATGAATGGGATTTTTTGTTCATTACCAGTTGTTCTGTTGTTTAATGAATGAAATCATATCAATAGAAATGAAACATAGTTTTACTTACTAAGTAAAGGTCAGCAGCTGCGCATCATAGGATGCTGCAGGGATACTCATGTATGCACAAACTAAAAAAAGGAACTTGAGGGATCAGTGCTGGAAAGCTAAGGAAGTTTATGACTAGCAATTTATACTTTTTTTCATTGCACCTTCCAAACTGACAAAAGTCAACCTTTACACATAAAGAAACCATACAGACATAAAGCACTAAAGCACTATAGTTATTGTTAGTCTCAGATATAGTTGGAGGTGTTTATTTTTACACATCTATTCATTTTCATGTCAGCCACTTGACAGCGAGTGGGATCCGGAATCCCTTATTTGGGCAGAATAATTATGTCAGCCTTGACTCTTTTATTGTTATGCATGGCTCCTTGCCAGCCTCAGATTTCACATCAACATTGCTATGGCATCATGGACAGCCGGTGGAGCTTCTTCGGCCTCGATGACTCGCCAATTGCATAGTTTTGCTTTAGAAATCTGAATAGTAGCCTTTTTATAATGCTGAGCATGCTGTAGTTACCAAACTCTTGAGGTTGATAAAACATCAGCGTCATAAAAGTTGTCTCAGACTCAACTGAGCAGATATTTATGAAACTTTCATCATAGCATACTCAGAATTATTATACTATTAATGTAGCAAAATCTTCTTGTGTGTGTGTTATATAGTCAGTGTTCCTGTTCACACATGTCACATGTAAAATAAATACATCTCAGCAATATTTCCAAACAACTGACTCACCTTTGTTCTGGGTGAACCGTCCTTTTTAGGGTGGGCTTGCTGACTGTCTGCTCTACCTGGAGTTCTTCAGCATCAACGCTCAGAGGAACGCCTTGGCCATTGCAGCCAACTGCTGCCAGAGTATAACTCCAGATGAGTTTCACTTTGTTGCTGATTCTCTGCCCCTGCTGACTCAGAGACTCACTCACCAGGTACCTGTTCAGTAAAATCAGAAAATAATTAACTGTGAAAGTCAAGTAGTTATCAGTAAATGTCGGAAAGTAAGGTCAAACATATGGGTATGAATAAGAAAATGAGGCCTTAGATTTTCTGATTTGTTTCTTTATGTTGTAACAGTTTTTCATCAGATCATCAGTGACGAGCAAATCTTATGTTTGGGGTGACTAGACTGAAAAATCTTATACTGTCCTGGAAAATGCATAATTTCTGTGTTTTTAGGCAGTGTTGAGTAGTGTTGAAGTGGAGGAATAGTCAGGTTTTTAGAGGAGCGCTCTACTTTTTTTATGAACCAGCCAATCACCAAGAAAAGAGACAAGACTTCATGACCTATTGGCAGTGGTCAGTTGATGAAAACAGAGCACTCCACTGATCAAAGAGTTGTTACACTCTACATAAAGAGTCAGTATGAGTGTTTTAAGGAGTTTCTGGTTATTGTCTGAGTTTTATGTAAGTTTAGGTGCAGGTTGATGATAACAGCAGCTGCTGTAGTTAGTCACCATGGACAGCATCGTACAGCCTGCTTTTATCAGCTCAAAATGTGGTTGTGGCAGTGCTAAAAGTGTGATAATATGAATTCACTCTATTTGGGTGTTTTTTCCCAGATCACGCCCCCACATCTTCATACCACACATAATGGTTATTTATTTAAGTGTCACATATTGTCAGGATTTATTCATTTCTGCTTTCATTTAACTCTTCTCCAGGATAAAAAATCCGTCGAAAGCACTTGTCTCTGTTTCGCCAGACTGGTGGACAACTTTCAACACGAGGAGGTATGTTTATGGGCCTCTATTTTTAAAGCTTCAAAACCATGTTTGCCTGTTCTATGTTTACCTTGTCCATTTGCCACTTCACTCTCCCTGGCTAATGTGTGTATGTGTCTATGTTGAAACAACAGAACCTGCTGCAGGAGGTGGCCTCGCGGGACCTATTGACCAACATTCAGCAGCTGCTGGTGGTGACCCCCCCTGTGCTCAGCTCAGGGATGTTCATCATGGTTGTGCGCATGTTTTCCCTCATGTGCTCCAACTGCCCCTGCCTGGCTGTCCAGCTCATGAAGCAAAGTGAGTGACTTTAACACACACATGCACATGCACAAATGAGATACCCCCTGTCTGCACACTAGTTCTTACTTACCTTATCATTCAATGTGTTACAAGCTTACACTCACAAATACTCGCTACACATAGATAGGTTATCTATACTCAAATACAGCCTGAAATCTCATTATAATAAGCATTCCTACACTTGGTAGAAAAGTCTAGAAAAGTAAGGGATATGAATTTGTTATTTCCATTTCTTTGAAAGTTTTGGAACTGGTCAGAAACTTTGGGGAAAATGTTCAGACCCAGTGTTTTTTTTTTTTATTCTATAAAATTTGTTTTTTCATGGATCAGAAGCTATAGACTATTACGGGCTGTTACCCAGCCAGTATGAGCATAAATAAGCCGGCTGAAATGTACAATCCTGAGAAAAAAAAATTATGCCTGGATTTTCGAAATGGAGAATATGTTACACTATATACCAGACTTATGAAACGAAAACAAAAGCATATCACCACTGTTGTTTACAATAGTATAGGAATGTTACCTGTTGCAGAAGCACAAACTAACATCAAAACTGTGTATGTGTCACTTTTCTTGAACAGACATAGCGGAGACTCTGCGCTTCCTCCTGTGTGGTGCATCAAATGGTAGCTGCCAGGAACAGATTGACCTGGTTCCCCGGAGTCCCCAAGAGCTCTATGAACTGACCTCACTCATATGGTACCATTCTCATAAAGATACTCTTTGCATGAACTAATCACTCATGTCATTGAAAGCCTTCTCAAGTCAGTTCAATACATAATCCTCATATGTAGTCATGGAAACAGGACAGCTTGACAAATCAGGTGCCACTGCTAAATACTGATACTTTATTGATCCGACTAGTTCGGTGCAATGTCTGTTTTAAAACAACACTGCTGGAGCTGAACGGGAGTCGCTGGCTTGTGAAAGGACACTTGAGCAGGGTGGATGCACATAGCTTGAAAAGAAGTAAACGGCTGGTCTCTAACCACTTAGCCACCCTGCAGGTCAAGTTCAACATTAATGGTTGTCTGGCAGAATTGTCTAACAGAAGTGGAAAAATATTCGGACAAGTTTCAGTTGTGCAGCGTTAGCCTTAACAAGCAGCTCAACTCTTGAGGAGATGACAGGGAGGAAGTAAGCAAAACCCAATATTTATGAGACAGAAAGGAACAAAGAAAAATGACCAGGGACCAAACAAACCACATACTCATAGTGAACCACCTGCCTCTTAAATTTGTATATTATGTAAATAGAGAGATGAAATTCCAGCTTCAAGGAAGAAGCCAGAACACGACAGGTGATGAATAAACAGCACACTGCTTTGTGTTTGTGTATGAACCCTGTTACATATTAAAGCTTGTAACCTAGAAAGGTTTTGCTGCAGCAAAAGCACAGGGACATAAACAAAAGTAAACAAAGTGTTTGTTTTTATGTAACTAACTGAAGCGGCTTCTATTCCCACAGTGAGCTGATGCCTTGCCTGCCTAGAGAGGGCATCTTCGCAGTGGATGTCATGCTGAAGAAGGGCAGTGCCCAGACCACAGAAGGAGCCATCTGGCAATGGAGAGATGACCGGGGACTCTGGCATCCTTACAATCGTATTGACAGCCGCATCATTGAGGTGTGTGAACAGCAGGAGAGAATATGTCACCCACATATCTAAAAACTCTGGTGGTGGTGCTCATGGGAAATGCAATCTTCATTCCGGGGAAAACACTACTGCTTTTGTCCACAGGGGCTGCTAAAATCAACACAAACTGAAAGTTTGTACTTTCACAACATATTGGAATTGATGTTCTGATTCAGCACTGGTGCTTTGTGGTATATGGTGATTGTGACACTGATGCGTGGTGGTATTTGGTGATTATCTGACCCTGCAGACTGCCCACCAGAATGGGGAGGATGAGATCAGCTTGTCTACCCTTGGCCGCGTCTACACTATTGACTTCAACTCTATGCAGCAGATCAATGAAGACACAGGCACAGCACGTGGCATCCAGAGGAAACCCAATCCTCTTGCCAACCCCAATACAGGTATGTCTGACTGAAACTGCTCCCCTGAATATATCATCTACACAGCTGTCTTGATTGGAAGCTGAAAGAGAGGTGACTGTAAGATAGTAAGTACAGATTTTGTGTAGTCCAAAAACATATTTGTGTCAGTGATGTGTAGATCTTATTCAAATGTTTGCAAACAAGCAGCAACCAGAAATTTTAGACTTGCATTTGCCATATACTACAACTGCTGCCAAATTGAGAGCATCAGTGACGTAAAGGCTTCAGGTTGCAAACAACTGTTTGTTTGTTTGTTTTCTTTTTTCAGAAGAAACAGATTAGGATTATTTTGGTTTCCATTCAGTGAATCTGACAGGAATGACACAATGAAAGGCCAAGTCACAGTCCTGCTTATGTTTGCATGATTATGTGACAGGGTACATGATCTTTACCCTATTTGAGTGACTGTCTGCAAGACTCTCCCCTCTCTACACCTGCTAACAGCAGGATTTTTATACACATGCAGTTCTGTACGAGTCTTAGCTGACACCTGTTGAATGTCTGTCTCCAGGGAGTCACCAGGAGGTGCGGCGGGAAGATGCACGAGCACAGCTGATGAAGGAGGACCCTGAGCTGGCTAAGTGCTTCATCAAGACGCTGTTTGGGGTCCTTTACGAGGTGTACAGCTCCTCTGCTGGCCCTGCTGTTAGACACAAGTGCCTTAGAGCCATCCTCAGGATCATCTACTTTGCTGATGCAGAGCTGCTGAAGGATGTGCTGAGGAACCACGCTGTGTCCAGGTAAGACAGGACTCTAGCTGTAGGATGTGTTTAACTCTCTAATTTAGAATATGGACTAGCCAAAGTGTGTTTATACTTTGAATTGAAAGTGAATTGATCATTCCCTGTTTTTTTATGTTCTCTTCAACAGTCACATTGCCTCCATGCTATCCAGCCAGGACCTGAAGATTGTAGTGGGTTCTCTGCAGATGGCTGAGATCCTCATGCAGAAGCTGCCTGATGTCTTCAGTGTCTATTTCAGAAGAGAAGGTAATGCATAATAGCATGCAAAACGGTTTTACTGCCTTGTCTGCTCACCAGAGTAGATGGTCTAAAATAATTTAAAGCACAGTATGAATGTTAGTGAGTTTTTTGCCCTGTTTAGGAGTAAAACTTGAATTGGTCAAATATCTTTCAGTTTCTCAAAAATCAATGTAAAACATGCTACAGGTTGTAACTCCTCAACTGTACTGTGACAGCGATGATGCTTGTAGAATATTATCTAGGAATTGTTCATCACAACAGTTTGGAGGTGCCACAAAATGCTCCAAAAATATGGGACAAGTTTTGTTATTACATGGGTATGCATAGAACTTGTCTGGGTATCCCCATGTGTAGTCATTGAAGCACATTGATGGCAGTCTGTATCGAAACATTTTTACTCTGGAGCTGTGAGCCTGTGACTCCCTGTGTTTCCTTTGCCAGCGAGGTCCAACATTGCATATAGAATTGCAGCCTCACCCTAAGGATTCTTGCTTAAATGCATGAGGCTGACAAGATAGAAGTTTCCTTGTATCTCTTCTGGGGCTCAAACAGTGTGTAACATCTCCCTCTTCTTCTTCTTTGTCCTTCAGGAGTGATGCATCAGGTGAAGAACCTGGCAGAGTCTGAGAGCTTCCTAGTCACCAGTCCCCCTAAAGCATGCACCAGTGGTACTGCCAGTCTGTGCACTACCACCATCAGCACAGCATCCACTACAGCCGCTACTAATGCCACTCCTGACCTGGGCTCACCCAGCTTCCAGCACAGTATGGACGACTCACTGGACCTCAGCCCACAAGGGTGAGGAATGTCTCCATGTGTTTGTTTTGCCATAATGGCAAAGGTTGTTGACCTTTTATACCTCAGCCCAAACTGAGTGAAATCAATTTCATACTGAGAGCCAAACTCAGAAACACACTCTTGTCATGAGGGCACCCACCAGAAACATTTGCAATGTATTTATTGACAAATAGTTACAGAAATGCTTTGAGAAACTACTTATGGAAAATGACATAAACAATATAAAATAAACATACAAGCAAACAGAGAATTTCTAAAAAATCATATGTCCTGCTGTTGCAGTCAGTGGGCAAATCTATAAATTCAGTAGTCATGTATTTTATCCTTTTTTCCCCATAAAGTGAATAATTTTAATGTCCTATCCCTCTCCAAGGCGGTTAAGTGATGTCCTGAAGAGGAAACGGCTACCTAAAAGAGGACCCAGGCGGCCCAAATACTCGCCCCCGAGGGATGATGATAAAGTAGACAATCAGGGTGAGTGAAACCACCACTGTTCTTTTTTGTGATATTTAAGTCTCACATCAATAATTGCCGACAATAATATTTGGCTTTCATGCAACATATTGGATGAATAATTAAGTAGATGAATGTGAGCAAGCAGCATTTGATACGGAATTGGTGCATTTTTCATGTGATGGCAAAGAAGCTCTTTGATCAACCTACCAGTGTGTGTCTACAAGACTGGCAACAGTTCCTGTCTGTGTGTTCAGTAATTTGTACGATACAGGGCTTTTGAGATGTTATTCTAATTTGTTCTTTGAATTTGACATACATTGGGGGTTTTAGAATCTACTAGAGAGATGAAAATGATAACTAGCTGCATGGAGGTAAAGCTTAATCAGTTGTGTTGAGCAGTGGCAAGAACTTTTGTCCCAAATTTATTGAATTTCTTTCATTGCACTTAAGGGTTTTGTTTTAATCTTTTTCTACCATTTTATTAACTACAAAGTCTATGTCTTGGGATCTCAACAGCCAAGAGCCCTACCACTCAGTCCCCCAAATCATCCTTCTTGGCCAGTCTCAATCCCAAGACGTGGGGCAAGTTGGGCGCCCAGACAAACAATGCCAACTCAGAGCCCTCTCGCACAGCAGGGGTTAGTGGCCTGGCAAGGGCACCTCCCAAGGACTCCATTTCAAACAACAGGTATGATAGGACGCCACCTCCTCCACAACACGTGTGGTGCTGATAGCAAGAATTCATTTTTAACGAAGATTCCTGTTTCCCTGCTCTTGTATTGTATCAGTCACATTATTTTCTTGTGGTTTAGTGTTGGTAGCATTAGCGATAATCACTTACTGTTGTGGTGATAACACCAGTGATGACGACTATCTGAAGTCCTTAACATTGTGTAACTGTGTATCACAGGGACAAAATCAAGGCCTGGATCAAAGAACAGGCGAGCAAGTTTGTTGAACGCTACTTCAACTCTGAAAACGTGGATGGCAGCAACCCTGCACTGAATGTACTCCAGAGACTTTGCACAGCCACTGAGCAGCTCAGTCTGCAGGTACAGTATACACTCACCCAGTGTTTGAGGGTTTTACCTCAAGGGGAAACATGAAATGTGTCCTTGCATTGCAGCAGAAAAAAAACTACAAGTCATCATAAAAATCAAACCTTATAGAAGAGAGACATTACGTCCTTCCAGTTGATGAAACTGCGTAATAAGATACCCAGTTGTCAGTTTGTGTGGAATTTCTTATTTTATTCTATTATTTTTTTTAACAGTGTTAAACATGCACCAACATATTCCTACAATCATTAACTACCATGGTCAGAGTGCAGGTCTGATTGTAAAGTGCCAGTTTAGTCTCAAATTGAAAGGACAAGTTGAACAAACTTGTCCTTTCTTCTTCTTCTTCTTCGTCTTTTTTTTTCTTTACTGGGTGGGTTAGGTTAAACATATGTCTAAGTAACCCGGTCAATCTGTACTTGTCAGTTGTTTTTACAGGAAATTAGGGTAAAGCCAATTTTCAAGTTTTAATTTAAATTTCCCACACTGCTGCATGAACGTAGGAAACACGCTAGGATTTTTTAAACTTGTAATTACACACATAAAACACTGCATTAAAACCAATTTATAGCAGTGAAGCCAGCTTGTGTGGTTGTAGCTAACATAAGATTTTGACAATGAACTTCAAATAAGCTGATAAAAATACAATTTAAAACATTTCCCGCGGTCTGTTGTGTGTTTCACAGGTGGACGGTGGTGTGGAGTGTCTGGTGGAGATCTCCAGTATTGTATCAGAATCGGACGTGTCGTCATTTGAGATCCAGCACAGCGGGCTGGTAAAGCAGCTGCTGCTGTATCTAACCTCCAACACTGACAGGGATGTGGTCAGCCGTGACGTGCGGCTCAAGAGGTTCCTGCACGTCTTCTTTGGCTGTCCGGTGAGAGATCACAACATATCAAATTACTGTTAGACTACTGTGTCGTGGAAATGTTCATTTTAGTCACATATTTTCACACACATATTACAGAAGTGCAAAGCTTCCTGCCCTCAGAAACAACTTTTGAAATTCTAAAGTGTACACTGTAAGAAGTGTTTAGATGTGTGCCATTCAGAATTTTTAAGTTAGTCAGCATGCATAGTGATTAAAGCGTTGGTAACCTGTTGCCTTGTGATTGGCGGGCCTCTTGTTGTTCAAGTCTGTGTCAATATGGATCGTAGTTGAACCTCCTCTCCTCTGTTATGTGGTTTTCAGGTTCCTGGGATGGAGCCTGCAGGTCGTTTGGAGCCGTCAGAGAACGGGCCTCTGCTGGCGCTGGTGCACAAGATGAACAACTGCTTAAGCCAAATGGAGCAGTTCCCTGTCAAAGTGCACGACTTCCCCAGTGGCAACGGCAATGGGAGCAGGTCTGTTGGTTTGTGTTTTCACCTGCTGTGATCTCTGCTTTTGTTGTTGATATTTATCATCCGCAGGATTCATGTATTCTTTATAAACCATTATGCCTTTTCCTTTTCAAAAATGCTCAATTTAGATGTCATTGTTGTAACCATGTTTGGGATGTATTTGTTTCTCCAGGGGCTCTCAGGCACTGAAGTTCTTCAACACTCATCAGTTGAAGTGTCAACTGCAGAGACACCCAGACTGTACTAATGTGAAACAGTGGAAGGGTGGTCCAGTGAAAATCGACCCTCTGGCCTTGGTGCAGGCCATTGAGAGATACCTGGTTGTTCGAGGTGAGGGACTGTTCACTTTTAGGTTTATAATAATGTCTTTTAACTTTGTTGAAATGAGGAAATTAAGGGCACTTCACAATGGGAGTAATACATTTCACCTTAAAATATTTAAATGTTTTTTTTAATGCAAGTTGTTTATGTTTACTTAGTGTTTACTTATTTGAACACTTTCTTATGCAGGTTATGGCAGAATAAGAGAGGAGGATGAAGACAGTGATGATGATGGTTCGGATGATGAAATAGACGAATCACTGGTATGTGACAGCACTTATTCTCAAAACAAAACACTCTATACCAAGGAGGCCTCTTCTTTTAGTCTGCCCTTTTGTGGATATGTGTATTGAGAGCTCTGCACAGATGTCTTGGAATGCTTTGTGGAAATACAAATACTGCTGTGCAAATGAACTTTTATGTAACTACAACATTCCTAATCTACATCTGATTTTTTTGATTATTTAGGCAGCCCAGTTCCTGAATTCTGGCAGCGTGCGCCATAGACTACAGTTCTACATTGGTGACCACCTGCTGCCATACAATATGACTGTATACCAGGCCGTACGGCAGTTTAGCCTTCAGGCCGAGGAGGAGAGAGAGTCTACGGACGATGAGGCAAACCCACTCGGGCGAGCCGGCATCTGGACCAAAACGCACACAATATGGTACAGCGCTTCTTTATCTAAATCATGCTGTTTGTATGTTGAAGTAAGTTGTAATATGCTAAACAAATTACAAGGAAAAAATGCCCAATTTTATATTTCATTATTTTATTTAATTCTCTGATGTTTGTTGCACAGTTGTCAGTGTATATATTGATCAAATTATGTTCCAGTAATTATTTTACAGTCGGCAAATACCATGTATCATGAATGAAAGTTGATTGAATGCACTCGGATCAGTACTCGGTTAGGCCAGTCCACTATATGTAGCACTTGGTCTTCTGACAAATTTGTATCTGCTTGGAAAAATCGTGGAATTAGATCATTAAAAATGTTGAGTAACACTAATCCTCGTCACAGGGGAAACAGGGGTGTTGTGGGTGGGGCTCGGGCTCGGGCTCGGTCTTGGTTTAGAAGTTGGTGGGCATGCTCAGCAGAGCATACAGATATACAATGTTCGGTGTCTTTCCTCTTGACAGGTATAAGCCTGTGAGAGAGGACGAGGATGGCAGCAAAGACGCTGTGGGAGGAAAGAGGGGCCGAGCACAGACCGCCCCCACCAAAACCTCACCTCGCAACGCCAAGAAACAGGATGAGCTGTGGCATGGTGTGTAATGGAGTGTGCTCACACTAAGGTCCAGGAACTGCTAACTAGCTCTGAGATCACTGAACTCTTACTGGACTGATGCAATTTTAGGCAAAAAGAATCAGACCACATCTGTCTTTCTGTTATTTCTTGTTACAACTAAAGGTTGAACATAAATTTGAGGAACTTAAAGAATGCTTCAATTTAGGGACCCTTTACATGCAGCCATATTGGCTATATCTACATACGTAGAGTAATACAGCTATTGCATACTGCATAAATAAGCCAGTTAAGGCAGATACCACAGGTAGACAGAACTCTGGTGTCCCACCCAGCAAATGGATAACTTGAGTCAGTCATGTAAACAGAATTCTCTGACGTAGCTAGTACTGGCAAAACAAACAGTATTTACGGTGCTTCACAGAGCTTCTGATATTGTATTTGTGACTTGTCTGATCCCTTTATCACTGACTTTTTATCTACACTTCAGATGGTGTGTGTCCCAGCATTACCAATCCCCTTGAGACATACCTCATTTCGGAGCCACCAGAGACCATAACTTTTGATGACCCCTCTTTAGAGGTCAACCTGCTGCTGAGGGTCCTGCACTCCATCAGTAGATACTGGTTCTACTTGTATGATGTAAGTATCACATTGCAACTCCAAAACAAAGCAGTACTCATTTACATTTCAGATTACAGTTTACATTACAGTTCAGAGTATCAAGCTATATCTCTATAAAATGGGCAAAATGTGATGGACGTGCTCTGATTGCCATGTTGCCTTGCAGAATGCTGTGTGTAAGGAGATCATCCCCACCAGTGAGTTCATTAACAGTAAGCTGACAGCCAAAGCCAACCGTCAGCTGCAAGACCCGCTGGTCATCATGACGGGGAACATTCCCACTTGGCTTATTGAGCTCGGGAAGACCTGGTAAACGCTCACCCCACACCCTACTACTTACTGGATGGAGTAACTAAAATAAGAACTTTGGCCTTTATTAAATAATTACTTTGTAAATAGATATGCTTTAGGTTAGTACGTCATGAGAATATCCACAATAAACTGTATTTTTGTTGATATTCATGGAATGCATTAACTTGGTTAATGTGTATTGGTGGCTCTGACACTTCTAACACTGTTGTCTCCATCTCTACAGCCCCTTCTTCTTCCCCTTTGACACACGGCAGATGCTATTCTATGTAACTGCCTTTGATCGCGACAGAGCCATGCAGCGTCTACTCGACACAAATCCTGAGATCAACCAATCAGATTCTCAGGACAGCAGAGTTGCACCGCGTCTTGACAGAAAAAAGGTGCAAAGTGATGTCATGTTAATTTTTTTTTCACTTTGTGTCAGTGCATTTCACTGAGAATCTCAGTCGTTACTGTTTATACTGGTATTATTATTATAATGGATTTTATTTTGTATGCTCCCTTTCTGTCTGGGCTGCTTTGCAGCTTTTTACTTCGTCTCATTGAGATAGTTGTTTGTAGAGCATTACCAGAATGTTGTAGATATTGCAGGTAAACACATTTAGTATCTTGGCTGACTTAGCATGGCCTAAGTATTTGCTTTTCGTGATTCGGACATCTAATATTTAAAATAGATATGTAGTTTATATGTGCAAATCTTTAATTTTTATGTGTTTTTATTTTTTATTTATTTTTTTACGGTACTCATTCATTATTGCCCTGTGTTTTCAGAGGACGATAAACCGTGAGGAGCTGCTAAAACAGGCTGAATCTGTGATGCAGGACCTGGGCAGCTCCAGGGCCATGCTGGAGATCCAGTATGAGAATGAGGTACGCATCAATGTTGAGTCCTTCACAGTACGACATGAATACACAGCAGAGGTGCATCTGTAGAACTGAAATCGTTGCCAATCCAGCTCCCAAGTTTTTGCACTTGGATTTGCAAATTAATCTGCCCCAATACATGTACTTTAATGAGCTGCAGTTTGATGGAATAAAGCACCTTTCCTGTGGGAGGTAAAATATCTGCAGTGCAGCAATTATTTTATATTAGTGAAGCAAATCACCAGCTGTGCCAATCTGAGATGCCAGTGTTCAGACCGTTTAGTGGAAGAGAAGTGAAACAACTACTGCTTTTAAAAAAAAAAAAAAAAAAGATCTGTCTGTGATCTGTCTGTTGATTGATGATTATCTGAAAGTATATTTTGTAGTTTGATCAAATGAAGCCATAATTGTTGTATTACACGTCAGCACTAAGTGTTATGAATGAATGTAAATGGAGGGTTACTCAGACTTGTATTCGGATCACCTGATCTAAAAATTCTGGTTCTCTGTACTTCTGTCAGCAGAAAAGGAAAAACACATAGTTGGGTTCAGGTGCAGCACAACTAAAGAGAACTACAACAAGGAAGGATATCTGCACACTCAAAATTAAGCTTCCAGTGAATTTATTCACTGACATGATCAAAATTTAGTGTAAATAAATATCCTTCCGTTTTCTGTGTCTGATATAGATGTAGGTGTGCTGCTGTCTTGGAACTGTAATAGTTTTACTTTAAAATCCTTCCCATGAGATAATCGCACAGTGTAGAGCAGGGTTTTGAAATAAGTTCATAAAGTGAATATTTAAATGTAAGTATGGTGGATATATTTATTTCTTTTTGTGTTCTTTCAGGTGGGCACAGGTCTGGGCCCCACTCTGGAGTTCTACGCTCTGGTGTCACAGGAGCTCCAGCGGGCTGACCTCGGGCTGTGGAGGGGTGAAGAAGTCACCCTGGCCAACCCAAAAGGTACCACCTTATCCCTTCTAACAGTGGAGCCCACTAGGCGAGGCACACAGGACTGGCTGAACTAATGTATAAAGTGTATGTTTGGGAGCAGTGGTCCTATAGCTGAAGCTGCCTCCTTTTCCCTTCTAACAGTAGAACCCCTAGACAAGACACACAGGGTCATTTTAAAGACAAGGGTCTAATTAATAGAACCACAATTCCAGACTTTAGCAGAAAATAGAAGAAACAGAAGATTTTAGCAGAAAATAACTGTATGCCTGCCAGAAGAAGCCTCTACATGGACTGACTTGCTAGGAGGCAGTAAGAATTTCAGTAGGTTCTTGTTGATCTACATGTCTGAAATAAATGCCTGTGGTGCCAACCTTTTATAGGCCAGCTGACACTTACTGTAAGTTACTGCTGCAGTTTTCGGTTTCCAGTACAACTGTGTTGGAGGGTTGCCTTTTCTATTTCACATTTCTCTGCAAACTGCATTGCTTGTTTCACTATATAGTTGAACTTGAATTTAAAGTTTTCTGGTTTCCTGATGAGGTAAGTTTTGTCATTTTACAAAATCAGATTGTTGGATTTAGGTTTCCCATATTGTTGTACAATGTTGTTGTAAGGTAGACTGGCTAACACCAGAATCTGTAGACTCTCTAGAGTCTGGAAAGGCTCTAGAGATAGTCAGTTTGTTATAGTCAATTCAAACACGAGGGCCAATAAAAACAATTCTCAGAATTTGAAGGAATACTGCCAAATCAGTGGAGGCTGTTCAGACTATGCAGTGTCCTTTGCTGTCCACACAGTCTGCATCAGCCAGGCTAGTTGTAAGAGGGCTTAATCCTTTGAAGATATAGGCTAATAGGCCTTGCAGGAGAGGTTGGGTGAGGGGATACTATTACAATCTTTAAGATGGTGTGTGTGTGTGTGTGTGTGTGTGTGTGTGTGTGTGTGTGTGTGTGTGTGTGTGCGCGCACGTGTATGTTGGCAAATGCAGAGGAGTACAAGGGTTACGCGATCAGTATTGTGGTGAAAATGGGCGGATTGCTGAATGGAAAAAGCACTGTGTTTAGGATGGTGTATGTTGTATGTGTGTGTGTGTGTGTGTGTGTGTGTGTGTGTGTGTGTGTGAGTGAGAGAGAGAG
>OMLF01002058.1:59003-77328 GCA_900302615.1 Holocentrus rufus | reverse complement strand
AGCAATCTCCCAGACTATTCAAGGGGCCTGGTGTAAGACCTCCTGGCCAAAAGCATGACCCAATCACGATGGAGAAATCAGTTTCCTCACATCTGGGATTTTCCCGCTGCAGCTATGGGGCAGCATTCCACATCAGTCACCGGACACAGGGAGCGCATACACAAACAGGCTCTGGAATTTGGATAGCCAGTATACAAATAAATGTGTGTGTGTGTTTATCATATGTTTATGACAGAGGAAGAGGGACGAGAGAGAGAGAAAAAAAGAGCGAGAAAGAGGACAGAAAATTAAAGTAGCCCTGAAAATGTGCCAGATTTTCAGGGAAACGAGAAAATGAGCGCTTTCTAAAGTTGCCCGGCCAAAACAAACAAGCGGGTGAGTCAGCGAAGGGAAAACATTCTCAAGCTGATTGATGTTTCCTCCGCTTGCATCTGCTATTACTTCCACCGCCAGGGACTCCTCCAGAGGCCAAGTCATCGTCTGGCCACAGCGATCTGCAGCACGATAACGAAGATCTTTTTTCTAGAGGAGAAAAGAGACAACAGTGGTGGGCTGTTTGCCTCTCAGATGATTCGCATCCAAAAGAGGTCACAACCTGTTGTCGCGCTCCTTCCATCACTTTCACCCTCCGGGGTCTGACAGATAGAGATGCCACTGTTTGTCCTGTCCGGCCCCAGACTCCACGCCCTGTCAGTCACCGCGCCCGGAGATGGATACCTTGTTTACAACTGTGACATCTAATGCACTCATTCATTATCGTTTCCCCCCCCTTCCTGCCAACCTGCATCCATCAACAGATTTGTAAGATGATGGATAGATGTTTTGAATATGCTTTTTAAGCTGCTTTCAGAAAACCCCAGTGAGGCACATGCTGTAATAACTTTCTAACCTATTAAGTAGAGCTGTAATGATTCATTCATTGATACATCAATTATAAATTCTGCTAATTCAATGTAATCAATCTGTTGAAAGAAGTAGGTAGAAGGAATCACTCTGACGTCAACCTGAATCAATATGAAATGCTTTGAATCAAATTGTTCACAGCTCTTTAAAAATATAGACCTGACATTGTTGTAATCTAACATAATACAATGAACTACAACTTTTTTTGTCAGTAATGTTTCTCTTTTATTAGCATAAGTGATTATATTGTCTGATATTAGTCATATTTCAGGAGTAAAAAAGGATTGTCTTGCTTTATTGCAAGTTTATGAAATGGATTGAATCAAACCGTGAATTGAACGGTGTTGTTCCAAAACTTCGAAACGCCAAATTGTGAATTGTGAATCAAACTGAATCTCTGTTAAGCCAAAAAAATACACACCCCTACTATTAAGTTATAAGTAGGAACGGAGTTCTTGTTTTGTTTTCAATTCTCTGGGGCGTATCCATCAATTTTATGCATTTTGTTCTTCAGGCCGCCTGGCTCACGTGACGAGCAAAAAATAGTCGTTTGACTCACTCCAACCCTCAACAGTCATGCTATTAAATGAATGATTAAATGAGAGAGAGAGAGAGAGAGAGAGAGAGAGTGAGAGTGAGTGAGTGAGTTTTTTCTGTCCTGCAAGCTTCATTTTAGTCAGTGGGTTTTGGACAAGTGCGGCCTAAAATAGCAGCATGTTGGTCACTGGTGAGGACTTTCCTCTTGCTGAGCCAACCAAAAAGTAACACAGCCATGGCAGTCTGGCAGTCCCCCCTCCCCACCAACACACACACACACACACACATTTCATTCTTATGATTTATAAACCCTTGAAACTCTCAGAACAAATCCATTTTGATTCAGATGAAAAAGCTCAAGACAATTTGATTACGCTGCTCATTGTGCGCTGAAAGCAAAGTTTTGATGTTTGGCTGGGTGTCTGATTGGCTGTTTGTGTCTGTCATTCTCCCTTTAGCAGAAAGTGTCATCTGAACAGGCTCTTATCTGACAGAAGTCGATGTTAATTTAACGTCAGACACAGTAGTCAGGCCTCTGTGATCGGGGGAGTTCACCGGGTCTCCCATAAGCAGGTTGCAGGCCTCCTCCTCCTGACACAGCCATAATTTCACTTTAAGACAGAACAAATTGAAAACTGAGCTCCTCATAATTGTCTCCCATCTCGGAGGCAGAGGCCTTCGGTGCTCGGATATCTTACTATGTGACCTTGCAATATAAATCACCCGTCCAGCTCTGCGGCAACATATCTCGTTGTTGAAATGAAGTAATGTTAGCTCGGCTCCAGCCGTACAGAGAGGGCAAACAGAGGGCAGCAGAGGTTCATTCATTAAAGAAACTGTCAATCTTCAGGCGCTTGCTCTGTGCTAAGACGGTGTGTTTATAATGGAATTATGCCTATTATAACAGTAATCCGAGCTGGTGACCATGAAATTAATACAGCTGATATGATATCACCACTCTTAGGCCGTGCGCTGCTTGAATGGGCATGCAGTGATTGAAGGAAATTCCTCAAATTATTATAGTGAAAGGATTATTCAAACGGCTCTCTGGCAGGCAACAGTAGCTTGATGTTAACGAAATTGGGTTATCAAAATAACTTACCATGACTTTTCTTCTTCGGTTTGTTTTTCTCTTCACTAACTTTTTTTTTTTTTTTTTAAACAATATCCAATGTCATGCATGCCAAGGTATTGACACAACAGAAGTAAATGGTGCTGAACCTCATTGCTGTTTAACGGTTGACCTTCTCTTGCCTGCCTGAGGATAAATCATCTAACGCTCAATAATCTTCAAAACAACAGAAGTATATTTAGCGTATGATGCATTTTAGAAGAATCCTGTATGGCAAAAAATAATATTCAGGCACTGTGGGTCACAAATTTCCCCCAAGAAAAGCAAAAGTAATGCTATTAATCAGCAATGGAATATTATAGTATTATTACAGATTTTGCAATTGCACTTGTACATTCATGATTACTGTAGTATTTTGTGTGTGTGTGTGTGTGTGTGTGTGTGTGCAGGGAGTAAGGGGGTTGTTTAACAACTTATGTTGCCTTCAAGTGTCCCTTGTAACCTTCTCAGCTCAAAAGTCAAATGTAGGACCTTTTTGTAGATTGAAGTGCTCGTGCTTGGAGACGAAGACAAAGGGAGACAGTTTTCTGTTGGCGGCTCGTGTTCAATAAAGTTATTTTGTACAGCAGTGGCAGAATGAAGGAGGGGGAAATTATTGGGGAATGAGAGAAAATTCCACTTTACTAGTCATACTTTTGTTGTGTCGCTTCTCTGTCATGTGCGTTTGGCTCGTATTTACTACATTTCCCACAGCACATGAAGGCAGCACGTCTGTGTAGCTGCGCGTGGAGCCTCTCTCACACGCACACACTCACACACACACGCAAAAACACACACACACACTCACACACACACATCTGGTCTGAACTGTGTGAAGGTCTCAGTGGGTGCTTGTCGTGTCAGTTTGTTGCTGTGTCTCTTCTCGTGTTTTTTAATATCCGTTACTAAGTGGGAGGAATATTGAGCGGGACATGAAGTCAACTCTTTAAAAAAAGATGTTGATACCTTCGCTTGAAGACCGGTCACTACAGGCGCAGTAAACCTGCACCGGGAAGGAAAAGGTGTTTCTTCCGGAGACTTTGACATAACGGGGCTGTGGGAGAAGAGGATTTGTGATATTATGTCCGAGTCAAGGCTTTGCGATGACATCTAAACGGAACTCAGCGAAACTAAAACTCCGGCGGTCTTTCAGCGAGCAGCTGCGGAGCTCCACATCCAAAGCTTGGGATTTACTCTGGAAAAATGTCAGAGAGCGACGGCTGGCAGGTCAGTAGCCCAAAGGTAGCCCGGTTATCCTAAAAAAGTAGCCCAGCAACTGGGAAAGTAATTAGAAACCAGAGCAAACCAAAACAAGCACTAACAAACGAAAAAAAAGAAACAAATGAAAGCAATTTACCTGAGCTTTGATTTGTGGAATCAGTTTACCCACCTTTTAGACAGACATAGATCTTTGACATAAATGACATAAATTCCCATTATTATAAACTGTATCGAGCCGAAATAATTTCATTATGATAGGGTTTATCAGGGGGAAAACTCAAGTTCATATTTTTTCTGCTATTTTTTTTAATTGACTTTCTGATGTTTCTAGTGGTTGTTTGACTCCATGGTGACTTGAGGTCATAGTTTACCAGCCTTTGCCACCACATCCCTGGAAACAGCCGATGGTGTATTTTTTCCAATGAGTCTGGGAAAAATATAAATGTAGCTAAAACAAAAATAGCAACCTTATAAATGGCCTGATATGTGTATCTAGTCTATAATGTCTTATAAAAACGAAAATGCAGCTTTAAAGCTTTACATTTTGATCAGGATTATTTGTCATGGCACGTGGTCTCTCATTTATTGAAATAAATACAGTGGATAATGGTCTACAGCCAGGATCCTCTGGTTTGCCACTGTCTGAACAGTTTAACAAAACTTTCTGTAAAATCCTCAGCGGTATGATCGCTCCCACACAAACTGTATTCACGGCAAACCAGACACACCGCTGGGAGGCGCTACTGCGCAATTTTCTGCTTTGAATGGGGGAATTGTGGATATGACAGTGTGACTATTTTAATGTCACCTTATGATTTTGTGGACAGGTGGTGTAAATGTGCATGTGATTATAAAGTAACAAAAATAATAATCATGATAATAATCATGGCTATAGTAAACGCAGTCCTGTGTTTAGCTTTTAAACTTTTTTTTTTTTTTTACTTTTTCAACACTTGGTTAGTATGGTAGTGAAGGAGTATGACAGAAAAAGGGGCTTTATTTGTTCTGAAAATCACAATGTTTTTGATATTGTTGTCTACACATCGTTTTCGCAAAAGAAACCTTGTGTGTTTCAGAGAGAGACAGAGAGAGAGAGAGAGAGAGAATACTCTGTGATTTGGCTATTATTTGGACAATTTTATTTAAGTTTTGCATCATGATTACTCTGTATTATCCTAGATTTTGTTGCCTACTTGTCATGCAGGAGGCTCTATATCTTGTATATGAGCATAATCACATTTTGAAAACTTTAAGAAGCATTTATTTTAATCCCAAAGTGTGGCTGTGGTTTTGGTTTGACACAATATTTTTAGTTTTACATTACTTTCCTATTTCTGTAGCCTGTATTTGACCGTTATGCTGTGTCTCTCAGTGTCTCTAGTATGTATGTTTTAATGCCTTCTGCTGTGTGTCTGTAAAAATCTCCTGTCAGTGCAGAATCTAATCTCATGGTGGATCTTACGTGCTGTAACCAGAATCTGCCACTAGGTGCAGTTAAATGACCACTGAGTGTAGAGGATCCTCCAGTTGCAAATATGTGAATTTAAGAGAATTAAAAGATAACTTTGTCCTTACAATAACAAAACTCTGGAGTGTTGGAGTCTACTCACAAATAGTATTTTTTTGTTTTTGAAGCTGCTTATTATTCAATATTTCATTTACCTTTTGACACTGGTCTACTCTCTCTTGTGTTTTACTGCATCGATACAGTGGCTGTAGTTCATCTATCACATGAGCTTGTTTGTTTTGTGCACGAGGCTCGATGCACACATGCCTCAGCTGTGCAGCCCGTTAAGGCACCTCAGTAATGTAGCAGCTGAGTCCTGCGTGGTCTGGATACATGACACATTAATCTTGCATTCTTTCTCCATATATGTGTCTGAGTGATTTGCCATGCATCGGGCAGCCTCTGCAATCCAATGAGCTTAAGCTACTGTTTATTTACACACTAAACAATAAGGAGCCACATATCGGCCTGGTCGACACGACTAACTGACTTAACAGGTAATAATGTAATCATCAACATCAAGTGATACTTTCATGATCCCCATATTGCATTTCTTGTTATACTTCCCCCCTACAAGGAGGTCAAAGGTCAGGTCAGCTACAGAGCAGCAGTCATGGTGCTGGTGGAGGTTCAGACACTTGCAGGGTGGATGCTTGGTTGTCCGGGTTGAATGATGGTCTTTTCAACTTCTAGTCCACCCTGATATGAAACACAACATTACTGAATATTATTGTAATCACCATTACATGTTGTTCCATATATTTGTGGCTCAGTGTATAGATGATATTAGCTTTCTGCTCAGTTTTAGAGCTGATGTTGCACAGCTTTACCTCTGCACTTTGGGGCAGCCAGCAGGAAACCTCGTCTCCTGACTGGATTATAATCTGGGGAGAAATCTGAGAGTGAAGTCTGAGGGAGTATCCCTGAATTTGTATGAAATTAGGTCAGGTGTAGCAGACCCCTGACAGCTAATTTCTGGCTCATCAGTAATGGATCTGGCCAGTCAACAAGGAAATGCATATGTGTCATATCACAGAGGGTGGCCTGTTTCCTGCCAAACACTGATGGATGGCAGCTGTCAGAGAAAGACATTTTTCATTATAGAGAGCGATACATCAAATAATTTTGCACATAAAGGCTGTAACTCAGAGTTGGCTGACTTGAGTCATTTGCATAAGTCCCTCGGATAAAAGCAAATATATGCAGGAGAAGTTATTTGCCTTTCACTTCAGACTGTTATACTACACCTGTTCCCTGCTACTATGCTGAAGGTCACTTTGCAGCAAATCTAAAAAATATGGCGTGCTTCGTCTTCCTCTGGGTGATTAATAGACGTTACTCAGTTGCTTCAGGGTATGTGGAAAATAGTAGCCAAATACTGATGGATGGTGGCTGTCAGAGAAATGATGGTGTGTTTTCATCACAGAGGGAGATGCATCAAATCTTTTCGCACATTAAGGCTGTGATTCAGAGTTGGCTGACTTCAGTTGTACATAAGTCCCTCAGGTATGAGGAAATGCATTATAGATGGGAAAAGTTATTTGTATTTAGATGTAGGGTGTGCAGGGGCTTCACTGAGAGTTTTGGTGGGACATCAGAAATATTTAAATTGCCAGTTTCAAACTTGTGCCACTTGGATTTTAACATCGTTAAGTTTTAGATGAATGACATTTACAGTACATCCAATATGAAAAAGCACACACCAGCTTGCACAAACTGCATTGAGGATGTAAGGCTATAACAAGCTTTATGTCACTGCAGCAAATTTGGATGAGCATCAAAAGCCTGGAAGGCCTCTAAAGTAGATGAAGACAAAGGTTTGCACTCACAAAGCTTTTAAAAGCCAAGTCTGTTATATAGACCAGCATTTTATTTGTCCAGTGGCAACAAAACGTCTCTGCCCGTGTCTCCCCCTGGGCAAATAAAATACTGTAATGGAAAGCTTTGTGAGTGCTAGTTTTTTTCTTCATTTAGCATGTAGGGTAAAGTAAACTGCATCAAAACCTGTGCGACTATAGAAGATCAAATAAGTGTGAGTTACGACATTTTATAATATAATAATATGGTTGTGTGTTTGCTTTTCCTGCATTAACACCCATCAGGGCATCTTTTACTGTGACGGAGGGTGTGTCGGTGGGGTGGGAAGGTACAAAGTGCAGGATGATCGTGTGGTTAAAGAGATTTTCCTGTAACTGGCAGGTCACTGGTTTGAGTTTCAGGATGTGTCCATCCCTGCTGAAAAGTCCCTGAACAAGATACTGAACCTCTTCCTGTTTGAGAAGCTGCTGCCTTCTGGCGAAACTTGTACATGTGTGTTTACATTTCACTGGCATATGCAAAGAACCAGATTCCTAATTACACTGTGAGAAACATGCCAAGTTAAATATATTCTAAAAAAAATAATAATAATACCACCCACTCTAAAAGATATTCCTCAAATATTTGGATAAATAGACTAAAAGAATAAAACAAAATATGAGAAAACAGGCACAGTTTTAATGAGCTCCCTGTTTATCACAAGAGGGAGTAAAGCAGCCAATTATTGTGCTTCATGAAGCATGGCGAGTTGTGCTTTTTGGGAATTATTAGCACAACTCAAACATCAGTCAGAGTGCTTTGTCAAAATCATCCATCATATAATTGGCAATAATGAGAATGCCATTATTTTTTAATTGGATGTATTGTAAAACCTAATTACCTAAAACTTTGAATATAAGAAACATCAGCAGACTTCAGACATAGACCATTTTTATCATTATTGTTATGAACAAACTTGTAAATAAAATAATCAGTATTGGTGGCACCCACTGTAGCTTATTCAAAGGCAGCCAATCAGATTTGGGATTGGGTTTTTTTTTCTACAAAATATTAGATTTGCTTGACTCAATCTACTTTTTCACAACAGTAAGCACCATACTTAAAAAAGAACTTAATTTGCAGGTCAGAAAAGAATGAATATCTTTAGACACACCTCTGTTTTGGGGAAAACCCACCAGCTGCAAGCAGCTGCTTGAGGAGCACTTACTATTCAAGATAAGATTAAGACCTGAATAATTATGCGTGTGGTCTTGCTATAAGATCCTCATTTTGCAGACTTTTCTCTGAATCACTGCTGTAGTGGGTTGAAAAGTGAACTTCAGTGAAGAGCTGCCTCTGAAGTTGAGTGCCCGCTAACATGTTTAGGCTCACTTTACTGCAAGCAAATATAAAATATATGGTGGGCTTCCTTCCACTCGGCCCTTTGCTCAAAAAAATGCCTCAGGCTACCTGGAAAGCAGCTCTAATGGCCCGGCAGTATTAATGTGTGATTTACTGCTAGCCAGACCTAAACACAGCCAGTCAGACTCGGTGGCTCATGGGGTGGAAATCATCAGTCACACTGGGGCTATTCTTAATCCTCCTCCTCTAACCACAGGAAACTTCGCCACGCCAGAACCAGTACTGCCCAGTGCAGATTACATGTGTCTGCCTCTGAATCATACCACATCAAACTGGTGTCTAAACACCACTCAGCTGCCTCTGGACTGATCAGGCCCGACTCTGGACACACCTCCAAATTATGCCTGGGCTTTAATGTGGCTCAATTTGTTACACTTACAGTTACATTTACCAGTGTTATTGCAGTGAACTCTACGCTCCTTTTTGTCAAGTGGCTCGGCATCTTCCAGAGTGTGTGTTTGTTTGTGTGTGGGGCTGGATTCCTTTTTCCCATGCTGTATAAGTCGTTCAGCTTTGAAAACCCAGACAGGGCACGTTGGAACAAGTTTGATAAGGGCTGCAGTCACAGCGCCCGACACATAACACTCCCACTAAGGACACACCACAGCCGTTTCTTCACGGCATGCAGCTCAAAGTTAAACACGAAGGACGTCCAATGAACAAACTGGAGATCTCTTGTTGCTCTTTCACAATCCGGCCGAGGTATTTGAGCGTAGACTTTGACAAAAACACCTGGTGTGGCATTAACCTCACTCATAATTATGTTGCATAGCAGCGGGTGATTGATTCCGTAACAGGATACGCACGATATACAGAGCGATTTTTCCTCGTCTAGACGGGGAGGAAAGGAAAGAGAATTGAGTTCAGAGAGATCAAGCTGCCACTCACTTTCAGCATCTGACACCTTAAAGTAACGCTGATCCCCCTGCAGTGTATTCGACTGGAGGAAATGAACACAGGTGGAACTGTATATATGTGTGAGTATGTAAAAAATGAGTCACCGCATGAAATCATCTGCACAGTGTCACACCACCACCTGCTACCTGACAAAAACAGCAATGGCACATTCAAGTAGCTCCTGTTTTAGGGTGTGTGGAGGACCATTAAACCCAGAAGAAGTTTATGAAAACTTGCAGCAGGCTCTGAAGTGTGCAGCAGCTGAATTGTGGTCTTTGTGTGCTCGGGCTAGGCTGGGTTTTGCCAGCCAGGGAGAGGGACAGACGCGGCCTGTGTTTGACTTGGTTGCTTGCCCGTTTGTACCCTATTCACACGTATAGTGCTGCGCTCTACACTACACAGGCAACCTGTATGCAGAGGCCAGGACAGCTATAAGGAGAGTCTGGCTCTGATTGGCAGCAGTGGGTGGGTCTGTTTGCACGGATGTGGACTCTATTTCAGGTGTGAGGACCTTGTTTTTCCGTGCTGGAAACTGATAGAAATGGAATTTTAAAATGGAGGTGCTTATGTTTGTCACAAATGATAAACCCAAATGATAGAAAGTTATAGTTAAAGTTATCTTAAGTAAAGTTATAATTTCAGAAAAAAATGAAATACACATGGAAATCTTACTGATTTACTAATTCCCCCTTAAGAAGCCAACATTTGACTTCATATCTTGGATAAAAATAGATTTTGCAAGATTGCAGGAGACATCAAAGTTATTACTATTATTATTATTTTTGCTCGCTGCCTCAGGCTTTTAAAGACTGATTGCCCAGTTAATGAAAAATAACAGAGTAGAATAATAGTGGTGGCTTATCTGATTTCTGTGAGTAAATACTATCCACATTTTTAGTCAAGCAAGTTGCAAATTGTGTTGTTTCAGTTTTGACTGGAATGTTTTTTTTTTTTTAAAGGTGGTTATTTAGGTGCATGTCTGTTACTATTTTGTTCTAGATATGCTGATAACACATTTTGCAACTTTAAAAAAGGTTTGTTTTGGTCATGGAAATTAAAGCTAATTTATGAAGAAGTCATGGAAAAGTCATTGAAAATAATTGTTAAAAATGTATATGAATGCAGTTTTCAACTCTTCCATATTTTGTTCAGTTTGCAACTGATCCAGCTTTGGTTTTACTGTTAAATGTAAAGACAAAATCATTAGTATGGAAGGCTACAGCAAAGTCAGCTTCAGTCTTTTCCTTTGACTCGGTTTGGAGGTCATTTGAACTGGAAAACTGCACTGGCGCTGCATTTTTTCCTAGCCCTGTGTTTGTTCGAGGTTAGTTAATCTTGGTTGCTCATTATATAGGTGTTCAGACTAAAAGTTTTCCTTTTCCCCTGGGTGCTAACACTGTGGGGACCTGCTGAGAGGCTTTCCTGCGGCTGGAAGTAGCGGTTACGTGATGGGGGTGGGGAACAGAAATTAGCATTCTACCACCAGGAAAACAACTTCTCCCTCTTTCACTGCCCTCCTCGCTGGATTTCTCTAAATGGCACACAGACTCACTTTTTTGCCCAGTAAACTTGGCACCTGTGTCAGCAGCAACAGCAGAGGAGTTGTTCTTGCGCAGGGCGGGCCCTAAAAAGCCACTATTTTTCTAAGCCCTCCCTCCCACGCCCTTCTTTCTTCCACCCCGGCTCTCCTTACTCAGTTCATAGGCATTCCACTGGTATTTATATTTCCCTCCAGAGCAGGGGCAAGCCGACCAGCGCTCACACAGAGTTGGATTCAGCTCAGCAAGGTGGGCAGTACTCCCACTGCTCCCCAGCCATTGGCCTCCCTGCGGTCATGTGACCTCCAGAGGTAGAGTGAAGTGTTGGCACTCCTCCCCCTAGGCTGTGCTCTCCTGTCCCCTTCTCCGCTCACTTCAGGCTTGTTGCGCCTGCTTGTGAAGTTTTCTGTTGGTGGGACAGTGTGTGTGTGTTTGTGTGTGTGTGTGTGAGCGCGTAGCAGCCAGCGGCGAGGGTCTTGTTTGGGTTACACGGCTCCAGTTATGTTCAGGGAGCTCCCCGAGTCTCCAGGCAGTGAATGTCTGGGCAGCATGACCCCAGAGACTCAGGATATCTACCTGAGAATGGACCATCACAGGAGACGCTCCGGCTACAGGCTGGGCAGGATCATTGCAAGGCAGCAGCTTCTCAAGAAGATTGCAGGAGGTAGGAATATTGTTATAATATTGCATTTGGATATATGTGACACTTTCGACTCTGGCCTTAAATAACCAGCCTTTTATTTGCCTTGAGTCAGTGCCAGGTCCTAAGTGTGCTGTTTAATTGCATTTTTATCTCCTTGCTTTGAGGCATGATAGGAATGACTGATTAGCGAGCTTGTAGCCAAAACACAGAGTGAGCAAGAATTGATAAAGATAAAAATAAAACAATATGAGAGGTTGAATAAAAAAGTTCCTCCAGTGGATTAGTGAGCAGGCACATATAAAGTTTTTGTGACTGTGAGTTCGGCGTCAGCTGATTAGCTTTGTCACGTCGTCTCATATTGTTTTCCTCAATTCATCCCCTCCTGTCAAATAGTTCACAGAAATATTCGTCACAGTGGTTATAAAGTCCTCATGTGCAAGTGTAAACAATGACAAACTCACCTTTAGCCAACAGGGAGTCAAAGTTGACCTTTTCGGTAGTAACTAATTAGTATTTGGTGATAGTAGCAAACAGTGATAAATGATAAGCTGCAGGGTTATGCAATGAGATAAACCCACACTGTGCATAATCAATTATATCGATGAATGAAAGTGTGACAGTTTTACAAGCCCACTGGCTCATTCGTGCACTGTTGCATCCAGCCGGGGGAATATAGTGGTGTTTTACCACGCTGCCCTGCCCCTCTGCTCAGCTTTGTCCGAGGCCGTGTCCCCTCTTGTCAGCCTGTACCTAGAGATTTAAGGCCTGTCCCGGGAGAAGGGGGCTGGGCGCACATAACAACAGAGGGGATAAAGCGCCACCACTCCCCCTCCCTCCCCTCCTGCAGGTGTGAGCACCCTGGAGGTAGATCAAAGGGTGGCCACGTTTCACAACAGCACTTTCCATCAGTCGAGGCTTCAGCCGTCAGCAGGCAGCTCGGTGCATAGCTTTCCTTTCAGTCAGAGTCCCCACCACACTACCTGATGCATGAGTCAGATAATGCACCCTGCTCTGTGGGAAAGGGTTTTCTGTATCACTGCAGTGGATTTAGGCAACACATCAAGCAGGTTTTGTGGTCATGAAGAGATGAAGGAGACACAGGGCTCACTGTTGACTGATGTATCAAGACGTCCTGGAGCTCTGCGGCGGTACGTTTGTTTTCAGGAGGAAATCTTGATGATCTGATGTTTCCAGGCATGCGGAGTCATGTAAGGGAGGGGGCTTGTGTTTTCAGATTGCAGATGTCTGGTTTGACAGCAAACCAACAATTTAGGTCTTCTGTGACAGAAAATATGTGCATATTTGAAATGTGTTGGAATAGTTTTATGGAAGTCCCCTGTAAGATGTGATTTGTTAAGGAGTAGCAAACATGGGGGATTTTTGTGTAATATTTTGAATATATTTTGGTTTTGTTTCACCACAGTCTGGCTAAATATTAACTTCTGATTCGCTGGAGGGTGTCCATGATATTATGATGATTGGAAATCTCAATAACAAACTGCAATTTCCCGATTTTAAATTGTTGTTCTGGTATGGCCTGACAGTGTCTGTGGGGGCTTAAGCTGTATTCAGAGATATCGAAGTTATGATTTGGGCGCTGAAAATGGAATTTCTCAAAACTAACATCACTCACTTGTAATGCCTCATGTTTTTTTAACCCCAGCTAGTGAATGCAACCATAACCCAAGCAAAAAATCTTTGAAATTCAGCTGCTTCAGTAAAATTTCTGAATTAAAAACAAATCAGCAAAGTAGAAAATAGGCTTTTGGGCTTATGTGCTGTGTTTAGCCAGTGTGTGGATTTGTTAAAACTATCAAGCTTGCAGAAACGTACCTGCATTAACTGGCAGTAAGCAACAGAACACAGTGTCTTGTTGCAAAGAAGGCAAACTACAGGATATGTTAAGTTTGCAGTGAACTAAGCCAAATAAAATTGAATTAAAAAAAATATGAGGGAATAAATTTTTGGCAGATGATATAAATTGTATAAAACATTTCTCTCCGATGTGTCTAGCTACATAAAACTACACATCAAAATATTTATTTCATGCCTAATTTTGGCCAGTTCTGTTTTTCTGGCTGTCTAAAGTGCTGTGATTAAGTAATTGTAAGCTATCTTCATTCCTAGCTTTTGGTGAATGTAGTTATAAGATGACTCTGGTCTTAAATGCCACGATTAAGCAATTTCATAGCAATGTGGCAGCTAATTTGAACCCCCTTCGCTCATTTCCTCTGATAATATTCAAGGTTTCAGCCTGTACAAGTCCCTTACACTTCTTACCTTATGTGACATGCACCTATTTGAAATGCCACAGATAACAGGGAGGTAGTATTTTCCGGGTCTGACTGCACACTGCAGAGTGTGGAGAGCCAAAGGAGTAATCTGCTTTGGCTCCTGTGGCTCCTGCATTCCAGCTGGTCAGCTTTGTTGACATAGCAGGCTGAAAGTGAGTGGGGGCCGCGGTGACGGGCAGAGTCACTCGTGTATTGTTTCACCCCGAATTCCAGGGACGTTTGTGGGGTCTTAGTCATGTTTCCGATATGATGGCATTTGACTGCCACCAGAGCTATGTGTGTGGGTTCTCACTCAGTCCACTGTGATTAGCTATACTGACAATGCACCGGAAGAAACTAAGGACCCAAACATCCATAAAAATATTTTACAAGAAAACTTCATCTTAACAAGTCATTTCGTCTCATATTTAGTCTTAAAATCTTGATTTTCTTAAAAAAAGTGACAAAATCTACCAGTGGTCTGAGATAATCACGCTTGTTTCCAGTGATAAAAAAACTTATTTCCTGAATTTTTTGAATCACGTCATTTTCTTGGTAGTAGATGGCTAATCTGCCTTTATTTGCCTTGTTTCAACATTTTCGTTCTTGTTCCAAGAAAAATTCCTGAAGCAAGTGAAACTACACTGAAAACACGCCAGGTTATCTCATCCCACTGGCAGATTTTTATCACTTGTTTTAAGAAAAACAAGTTGTTAAGACTGAATATGAAACTAGATCACTTGTTAAGATGGAGATATGTTGCAGTGTATTGTTCAGCAGCTGGATGAGTAGCTGTATACGGTCACATGGCTGTGATGTTTATCCCTCTGTGATGTTTGACTCCTATACAGAGGGATATTTGAGGCAGGGAAAGGCCTTGTTTTTACTGAGGAGAGAGAACTTTTTCTGCTCATTTTCCCAGGGTTTTTGAGCAATATTATCCCCTACCTCACCACTCTGGAGTGGCTACTGTGCATCTGTGTCCCTCTGGTCTGTCAGCCCTTATTCCTCCACGCTTGGCCCATCTGGAGTCCAGATTCTCAGGATTTCTGCATCTGCTGCTGCTACTCATGCGTCAGAAAAAAGGAACGTTTCACAGCCATGCTTAACTATATTTGGCCTATGCGTCCAGCCTGCTCTTACCCCGCATTCAATAATACATTCACACACTTTGAATTCACACACATTTTATACACGCTTCTACACACTGCCGCCTGTGTGTGGAATCAATGAGCTATTCATGCTATCATGGAGGAAAAATTTCCTCCTAGATTCTTGATTCGCTCTCCCGAATTCTTCATAAATTGCTCTATTTACAGCACATTTCCCCTGCTGTAAGGTTTTTTCCAGCCTTCACACTCCAGAGTGTTATGAGCAGTGACTAAATGGATACTGTGAATGCATTTTGAACCCCCACTGCCACCACCGTCACCCCCGTCCAAAGTAGAAAGAGTCAGAAGTGTTGAAATGTTGAGAGCCAAAAGTAACAGATTTAACACTAACTTTTATTTTTGCCTTAAAATGGCAAGGTTCCTTCTGGTTATGGAACTTGTGGAATGTCACTGGACTTTTGAGATGAGTATTCCAGATATGGAAATCCAGGGAATGCGATAAATTCTCTGGGCAAGTCAGGAAATATCTGGGAATTTTACAGAGGGGTCACTTTACAGGAATATGGCAGAATGGATTTCAGTGCATTAGGCTCTGGTTTTCAGCTCTTGTGGAAACCAGACTGTTGACTCTTTTGGAAATTTTCTGAGCTGAAAAACAAAATAAAGAAGGAATACCATTTTTAAGTCATGGAAGTGCCCCAATTTAGCAATGGAAAGTCATGGAAATGCCATAAAATCTTACATCAGGGCCACAGTGGAAACCCTGACTGTTTGAACTCCACAGCGCGACTAAAAGCTTCCTCGCTGACTGCGGTTGTTTGGTTCTTGTCTTCACTGAGGGCTCTTGTGTTTGGGACAAGAAGCCCTGTCCAGCGTGACCCCCGCATGGCCCTTCGGCGTGGCTTATTGACCTTGGTGCAGCCAGTGGGCTCCGATCTCTGCCCTGGAAAGATCATTAGTTGCACTCTGACACGGCCCAGGATGTTGCTCGCCTCTTGTCAAATGACACAAGTTATTGCCGTGGCAGCTGTGCGCCGAGCAGTGAATCTGTCTGTGTCCTGGAGTCAGAAAGTGCATTTTTTATTTGTCTGTCATGTCTGAGATGCCTGTGTCTTTGCTGTCAGTCAAACTGGGCCTCCTGCTGACTGGGATCAACGTTTCTGTATGCCAAGTGTTAGCCTACATAACTGTGGCAGGTACTGTTTCAGTAAGTTCAGTGCAAGACCATGTGCATTCTGCAGTGTATATTAGAGGGATATTTTAGATAGATAGATACTTTATTCATACAGAGGGAAATTTATGAATTATTTATTACGATTCAGTCATTGCATCGACGCAACAATCATAGATTCTGCCAAGCCAACTGAATCGATCAACTAAAAGAAATAAATAGAATGAATCAGTCTGACTTTAGCTTCAATTCATATGAGGTGGTTTGAGTTTAATCTTTTACAATTATTAAAAAATCAAAATATGATCTAATGATCTAACAGAATGCTATTATTTGCAACTTTTTAGTCAATCCAGCGTTTTTTTTAATAGAATAAATAATGTTAATTTTGTTCCCTGATTATGTTACATTTCAGACGAAAAACTAAATCCAATTGAATCGTTCCAAAAAAGATTAAATTGTTCTTAAATCAAATCAGCAACTAATGAATCATCAGTCTAATTGAATTGATTTTAAGCTTAAGATTTTAAGCCCCTGTAGTCCCGGTATTCCACTATATTTTACTGCCTAAATTTATAAGACAGTGTCAAACTACCTACTTTATATCAAAGTTAAGAGATGTTTAGTGAAATATTCTTTTGTAGAGCGTAAATACGTCTTTTCCAATCCATCCACAATGCTGCAACATAGAGAGGACAGGTCACGTTCTGCCCTCCGACCTCTGCTCCTCTTCTGACCGTCGCTGATTCTTAGAAACCAGCTCTGGGGAAAAAAAAGCGGGAGCCGCCGCGTCTTTCGAGAAGCTGTAACAGGCGAAGGCTCTCCAAGGTGTGGAATCTAGTTAGACGCTCTCAAGACTCCACACTCCAGAGCTCTGAATTATTCATAACACCGTGCGGCTCTTCAGATCGTCTGCATGTGAAACCTTTACGACTGCCCCTTGATTCAAATGGAGGTTTGATAAGAAGCGTAGATTGTGGGCTTACACATTGTTTGCTTAGCGCACAGGAAGCATGAATATCTTTTATTCATGAGCCTGCTTAGCGTGGACCTCATTATGATGCAGATTTTGTTTGTTACCTTAAGAGGGCAATAAATGATATTGACATGGAGCAAAAAGCTATTTTGACAGTGTAATTAGCTGCCATTCTAACTCCAGCACTTAATTATATAGTCAGATGCCAGTGAATATGTGCCACTTGAAATGATTCAACCTGTGGCTTATACTCTTCTCCTCCTTCTTACTTGCTACAAATGTCAATTAAAATGCAGAAGAAAATAATGCCAGGGTTGGGTTTAATTTCTCCATTGGGTGGTACTGATTAGTCAACCAAAATGATCTGTACTCTTTATTTTGTTGCCGGGCAGGGAAATAAAAATAAAAACTTGAATCTAAATGAGCCAACAACAAGGAAAAGATAGAGACAAAATGCAGCAGTGTTCGGTCTGTGGCGGTTAACTTCCCACCCTGCTGATAAAGAACAAGCGAGTGATTCAATAAATCTTTTAACTGCCTGGAACAACTGACTCAACCCAGCCTCCTGTAAATAAAGCTTACATTCATATAGCGCCCTTATGTAGGTTCCCCTTCCAGCCTGGAGGTGGCAGGCTGAGCCCACATTTTCCTGTAAATCCAGTTCCTACAAAGCTCCCACACAGTCTGACTCTCTGACAGCTGCCACATGTGCAAGGCTAATCATTTACTAAATAGAGATTGGAGAAATACCTTGGCTGCACTGTAACAGGAACAAAGAGTCACATATTAACGGAGCCACGCTGGAAAACTTTGCCTGCTCTGAAGGTTTTTACATTCCTCAGAGCAGAAAATGCTAATTCACTGAAAAAAAAACCTTATTAACCTACATTCAACAAAAGGGCACTAAATATGACAGCAGTTTTGACCCAAATAGTCTTTTTTTTTCTGTCATAAGGAGGATTATCCAGAGCAAAGGATCTGGCCTCCTTCAGAAAGAACGTTTGTCTCATATAAGGAGATGAAACGCGGAGACACAGAACTATTTTCCACTTAGATAGAGACCGTAGAGAGTTGGCGGTGTCAGGTGATGTGTAAAATCCATCCACAAAATGATTCAGACTGCAATTACACCGGGTCCTCAAAACAATTCAAAACAAATTTGCATGGTTTCAATCAAAAAACGTCACAAAAACCCTCAAGGCAGCTCTTCAAAAAAA
>OMLF01002058.1:38420-58983 GCA_900302615.1 Holocentrus rufus | reverse complement strand
TCAAAAAAAAAAAAAAAAAAAAAGTTAAAAAGCCTTTTACTGATTGACTAATTCATACTAGAACATTTAAAACAGCCAACATATTTTGGCCAAAAGCTCTCAACATGGGGGGAAAAAAATGATGGACCGCAAACTCACCAACTACTTTTTGAAGATTTGCCTCAGAGGTTTTTGCTATCCCTTCTCCAAAGAGGACATTTCCCCACTGTTTTGACAAAAACCCACTCTGGCTCTCTGCATATTTTTGTTCAATTTAAATGGTTTTAAGTCTGAGGACTATGAAGATTGATTGATGTTTTTTTCCTAATAGGAGTATTTTGTCTGTTTGAGTGTCACGGGGAATAACAGCAAGTTCACTAAAACCAGTTATTTCGATCCACTCAAAAGCAGGATCCAGTTCTTAAGATTTATTTACTGAGCACTCTGTCCTCATTACGCTGTGCAGTATCCTCTCATCTGCAAAAGCCATGGCAGCTTTTGACGCTTGGCCGCCCTCCTCTGGTAGAAATGTCCACGGCATACCATCGCCTGGAAAAACTGACAGAGGCGGCAGAGGGGCAGCGAGCATTCAGACCACAGACATTCAGCCGCTGTCTGTTCACTTTATGGGCCTTTCAAACAGGGGGATGACTGTCTGAACACAGCCTGTCACTCATGGCCACGCATAAAAAAAAAAAAAAAAACGGTCCTACACTTTATTCCCTGTGAATCTGTGTGTCACTGCGTGTGTGTGTGAACGCTCTGATAAAGGCATTACAATTGCTTGACACATTCCAGTGGTAGCACTCTTGATAAGCTACGCCGCACTTCATCACATGCACGCTGATTGTATCATCATCAAGTCGGTTGCGTGAGTGCAGCAGGGCTCCTGAGGCGGTTTCTTGTGGCCGCTCACTTTGATGTCGTTAATTAGGACCAACGTCCCCAGGGATGGCTCCGTGCTTTTATTGTCTAGGTCCTGGGAGGGCTTTCTCACGGTAGGGGCCCTTGTTCTGACATTGGCCCCCTCTCCACCCTCTGACTCTCAGAGGCCATTCCCAGAGAAAGAGGGAACCCCGTGCAGTTCCCTCTGGGATCCTGTCCAAATGAAAAGGGAGGTGGACCTAATGCGGCGCTGCAGGATTCGACTTCACAAGCGTTTCCTTCTGGATGTTTTGCTCGTCCCCTTTCCCCCCTGTACCCGGTTTTCATAAGAGCTAAGGCCGGGAATGAAATATCAATTGTTAGCTTACACCGCTTCCATGTTTATTAGCTTCGACTGAACTTGTGCGGCTTTCGGCGTGAGACGCCGGATTTGTGTGGGTGCCAGGACTCACAGAACATGTGTTAATAACCTTCTCCATGTTTGAGTGCAGATTTTAGGTCAGTCGGCTGTCTGTTTTTCAGTAATTCATAGCTGGCCCCCTTCAATGGTGTTATACAGCGCTCTTGGAAAACCAAATTACAGTGTTTACATAGGCTATCAAAGGGAAGAAAGAATTACAGCACACAACCGTATATTACAAGTGGGAAAACAGCATGGCAAGGCATGCAGCCTACTGTGTGGAACATACGACAGGAGATACATGGACTGTAAATCGGGATACACACACACACACTTACAGAAGAACTATAAGGGATACAATAAAATTATACTGCATGACCACATGGGATACTGTAGCTGTGGAGGACCCAGCTGTGCAGTAGCTGGCATAAAGGGAAAGGGGAGGAGAGAGTTGAAAAGACAACTGAAAAAGCCCAGATCAGAGTCGAGCCGAGAGGGAGGGAGATAGAGAAAGAGAGAGGGAGGAGAGAGAGAAACAGAGAGAGAGAGAGAGGGTAGGAGGGAGGGAGAGAGGGAAGCAGACAGCTCCGAGGGGAAGTTGGTGGACGGAGACTGGAGCTGAGGGGAAAGTCAGACAGGCCCGAGGTCCAACTCTCCCCCTGCTGAAGTCTGTTTCCACGCCTTGCATCTGGACCCAGGGCTGCACAGATGCCCACAGGTACAATACCGCGCCTATTCTCTTACAGCGGGCGATCTCGCTGTTTATACCCTGGCTCAGTAGATTTGTCATGCTATTATTAACTCTGAAGGGCTGAATTTCATAAAACCTGGGGGAAAAAAACAGCACAATATAAAAGATGCTCGAGGTTATCGCTTCTTTCTTAGAAAAGAAAAAAGTTGAGCATAATCACAGATAGATAGCAAGTCCTTGACGTTTATTATCATTGTCCAACCTGCGTGGTGTTCTTTATTTATCTGCCGACAGAACTCATAGCCTCATCCGAATGACTGGCGCAACGATTACGCTGCAAAGATCAACATTTGGTTGCAGAAAAACGGTGCAGGGTTTGATGGAGGTATGCCTTGATGAAATGAAGAGGGAAATCTCCGAAAGCCAAAGTTGATGTTTTTATCACCAAAGAAAGCAAATGCCTCATGAAGGCCCTCCAAGATGGTTGTGAAAACACTTTAACATGCGTGGGAACATGGCCTCTGTCCAATGTCTGGAAGTGTTTAGCTTGTGCATCGTGGCTCGGAGGTTACTGCTGTATGTATTTCACAGAAAGCTCCGCTGATTGATTTGTGCTCTGCTCGGAGTTGCTGGCGGTAAAAAAAACCCGAGGTACCGGGGGGTTGTGGAAATTGCTGAGGTGTTTTACTCCTTCCTAGAGGATTGGGGTCAAATGTCACTTTTACTTGTGTAGGGCACACACTTCTTTGGAAGTGGAAGTGTTGCGCTGGAGTATCCTGTGAGGAGATCACCTGTCTGTGAAGCTGGAGCACACTCAGCCCTTCTCTCGGCGAGCGCTGTTTGCCGAGGGACCCGGGGGATTTGTCATGTGGTTGCTAGAACATTTTCTCAAAACTGAGCGAACGTGAGATATTACAGGGAGTTGGATGAGCTTATGGTTTGAACTCGGGAGCCCTTGGCTTGTTCAGAGGCCGCGCAGCCCACACATCGCAGCCCCGTTGTTTACCTTCCAGCCGTGCCAGCCAACCAAATCCCTGGGCTATCATTTCACAGTTTGGGTCTGGGTTAATTTGTACATCCTTCACTGAAGCATCATTTGCGGTCGAGCAACACGGCGATCCTCAGATAATTATTGCTGTTTCTCTCCCAGGCTGGTGTTTGATGGCTTTTAATGCTCGCTTCTGTAAACAACTTGAAGGGATTTTCCATAGTTAGGGAGATGTTTACAACATCAGGCTGACCCCTCGTGGCTTGAGAAGTATAACCCCCTCGAGCAATCGTCCTCTTCGACTTTTATTGAGTTTTTGAAGCCGCAGCGCTGTAGGAAAGAGGCGAATAATAAGAGGTTACATGCTGAGCTGGGTAAGGGTCCATGAATGAGCGTCTAAGTATTTTAATGCCGTCATTTTGCATTGTAATATAATTAGCAACCAATACATGCTGGCAAAGAAGAGACTGTGCAATGCCAGACTAGAGAGAGAGAGAGAGAAGGAGAGAGAGAGAGAGAGAGAGAGAGAGAGAGGGGATGGGTTGTTACCCCTGAAGATGAAAGGCCCTTCTCTCTGGGTGTCCTTCAGAGGTGAAGGAGAGTGTTACCACAGCTGTGCTGCTCTTGTTTAAATTCAATACAGGACCTCTAGAGAAAAAAAACACAGCCCAGATGACTTTTGACCCAGCAAGCCTCGGCCGTGGTCAACAATATCAGCTCATACCTCGCATAGTCATGTTATTTACTCTCAGAATCAATAAGCTCTTGCTGTGCGTGCGTGTCTGCTTTCAAATGAAAGGTGAACCACGGTCTTTCGCCAGCGGAGGTGGAGGTCATTTAAATAAATTCTCGACTCCTTTGACCAGGTCTTGTTTATCCTCAGAATAGAGAGAAACTGTAGGCGAATGCATTGAAAAGTTATTATTCGCAATTTGTCTTTTGGAAGGGGAAAGTAGAAATCAATACTTAGATACTAAGATACACAAGATTAAAAATTAACGCCAGTACTGTTGCTTTTTAGTATCAGTAGTATGGATACAACTTGATGCCTCATTGTAACTCAGTGTTCCTGCTCTACGTGAAACACACAAGTTGCGCTCATGTTTACAGGACTGTAAATCAAAATGAGAGCACATAATCATACCACTGTATTGTTGGTACAGCAGGACATTTCATACAGTTCCTCTATTTTGAAAGGAGTATTTTGTTAGATTGTTTTGTTTTCCACTTGAAGACTACAAGCCAGTGCTGCACTTGTAACTCGGCGTTCTTATTCTAATGTTCTTTTTCTAAGCTTCGGGTTCTATTTTTAAATCCTTGAAACAAAAAGTTTCTCGTTAATGTTTATGCAAAGCTTTTAAATAAAGGAGTGCGTGCTGAAAGGAATTTCTGTTTTTGCTGTGGAATTTCAGCGGCACTGATATCAACTACCATAAGTCTGCTATCGTGACATCACCAAGGGAGAGAAATAATTGAAAAGCAAAGTGGGATCATGTGTGCTGTGATTTGAAATCTGTGATAAAATCCTGCACGGTCATTACTGAGCTGACACGGTGAATGAAGTGTGGATGTCTGTAAAGCCTCGGCCTGTGCCAGTTTTGAATGCTAATGCCTCCTTGGCACTGGCTGCTCCTGGTCTGGCACCATATTTGTACTCAAGTCTCAGTCCTGCGGGAGGCCACGAGGTCTACGGTTTATATCCGCCGGTTAGTGGAGACCTGTGGTCCGCTGAGGAGATCTCTCCACAGGTCACCGCGGAGCACAGGGCAAAAGCAGGCCCAGGATTTGCTAGCTCATTTGTATTTGAGGAAATTTTGCTTTGGTGTCTTAGCAACATAGCCTGGAGCTAACTAATTTGAAACCTGCATCCCATGTCGAGCGCTGGCTAGCGACAGGTCCCCTGTGTGCTCCACAGGATCAAATGAGAGGCCTGGAAGTCCATGTGTGATTCAACACAGACTCCCTCTAATTACTGGCCCTGCCAGGCCAGCGGGCTCATGTGCCAACCACCAAAACATGAATAAAGTTACATCCATAAGGCGCTGAGCTGTTCGCCTTCGTGGAAAGATAATCTCTCAGATTTGGCTGCTGTCCTTTGTCTCGGCTCTGTGCCCGTTGTGATCTGCTGATGATAACAAGGCCCCGAAGTGAAACTGAAGACTTGTGTCGCAAAATTAGTGAGTGGCACCTCCTGTTAGGCTGATGATTGTGGCGTATTGTGCTGAGGATTCAGCCCACTGAGAGACTGAGGGACATGTGGGGCTGTGTTAATTAAAAACCTACTCTGGAAAATAGGAGGGCTTTCTTCCCATGACATCGGGTGAATGATCTGGGGCACAACAATATTAATCCACCTTGTGCATTGCCAGCATTCCCCTATACTCTGAAGAGGACCTGAACACCTTCAACCTCAGGTCCACTTCAAAGGGCCTCTGCTGCCTCTTATGACATCGTGGTCATTATTACATTCATCTTTTGGCTATCATGTAATTGTTACTTTGCACTTCCTGTTGGCTCTCTTACGCACAATCGTGAATTGTTAGAAGGAAATGTCGGGCTATTTTGGGCATGAGACATCAGATGTGGTTTTGCTCAGACTAGCAGTGGGGGCACCGTGTTTCCCCTGGCTGTTTGTCTAGTCGTACTTTTACAGTAAGGCCGCCTGCTCACTGTGAGTGGGTGTCTGTCTGTAATTAGTATCATGAGGCCTCACCTCCAGCCTGTAGTCACTCACAACACCTCAGCCAGCCCAGTGAAGCCTTTTTTTCCCCCCACATTCCTGGCTCGCTCGCTCTTTCTCCAGGTGTTTTTGATACAGACAATCTCAGTGTACAGTAATGGTCTGGAGTCTGGTGGGGACTGTTTTTTTTTTTGACTGATATATTCGGCCGGCTTGTCTGGCTGATTCATTCAGCAGTCTCTGTGGCACTGTGGAGCGGGGGCAGGGACGGTTTGTAAGGGTCTACGCAGTCAGTTCTTGTAAATTGTGGGTTAAGCTGTTTGTTTCAAAGTGCTTTCTATAAAGCCCTGATATGTGTTAAGTCTATTTATTGTTAAATGGTTTGTTAAGCTGGCTAAAGTGGATTGCCTACGTCATTCTGTCTCTGCTCGCAGCTTTTATACCTTGTCCAGGCCCCAGTAGGTCAGAAGACTTATGTTTTACAAGAGGAAATGGCAGAGATGTCAGGAGCAGAGGCAGGCACATTTGAAACGGTCTACATCTGGAATGGTGCTTACACTGTATAGGAAATTGTGGATGGATGTGATGTCATCATGCAATCACGGTGTCGTGCCAAAGCCCATTAATTTAAGGTTTCCGTCATCATATCCAATCATTTAAACTGATGGAATTTGCTCATTTATCAAACAGGAAATTTTTGTGAGCAGCCCTAATGGTCTCATGTTTCTCTCATTTTATTTGTAAGAAGAAATCTGTGCTGTTAAATACATTTTACATGGCTCTTAAATTGTAGATATTTAATAATAATTATTATCCCTTTGCCATGTTATTTAAAGAAATCTGTTCAGGGATTCTTGGAATAACTTTGCATTTTATTTTCCTTTCTTTATCATTTGTACTAGTGCCAAGTGGCTGAGCAACACTAGTTGCGTCTGATGTCACAGATCACACACAGTTCCTTTCATTCATTGACTGTGCCATTTGCCTCAGACAAAGGCGCTGAGGCAGAGGTAAAACAGACAGATAGATCATTCTGGTGATGTGAGCTCTTGGGTCTTGTGAGCCGAGTGCCTCAGCATGATTCACTGCCACTGATTGCTGACAGTTTATGTCATGGTTTTCCCCTCACTTCAGCTGCCTACGTTTTTCCATTTCGTCGAATTGCTGGAACAACATCTGGACCTGGCAAAGAGCACTCCTCCCTTTATCTGCTTAAATAAAACATTTCCCACGCTCACTTAAAATCTCTGCTTTTATAAGGGGGGAGTGTTGGGAGATTCTGATTTCATGTAATCTAGTATCGGTAGAAATAAGGGAATATATCAGGAAACACGTAAAAGTGTGTAAACTGTTCACATTTTAATCTGTTATTGGGTTTCCTTGTGTATTACACAAGTAAAGTCCCACATTGCATAGAGGCAATGCTCACTGTTTGGCTGCAGTTTAGATCTTCATTGCCAAAAATGTGCTGAGCGGGGTAGAAAAGAGTTGTCGTGGGCAGAGCTGGGTAGGAGGGTCGGGCACAAGGATCTGGAGAGGGGGGGCAGAGTCTGAACACTGGGGAGCCTGCCACAAAAAGGGGTGGGTTGAAGGAGAGACTTAGTGGTGGGACAGGCACATGGTTGTTGGGGGGTAGATGGAAAGAGAAAGGAGAAAGAAAAAGTGGGAGCTGCTGTGGATCTGAGCTCAAACTGCAAGCTGTGTTCAGAGGGAGCAGGAATGTGGCTCAGCGTGGGAATGAAGATGCTCTGACATGTTGAGAGACACTCTTAACTCTTGAAGGATATATGAACCCCTGTGACTGTATGATGAAAATATCCCGTAAGTAAACAACAATTTGTTATCGGATGTGTTTTATGATTTATTCAGGGATTTTGAAGGTGCGTAGGAGCATTTTAGGCCAATCAGTGTTTGGAGGCCAAGATAAACTACGGCTTGTTTTTATTCACATTATGAATTAGAATGAATGACTTTCCCTTTTGTCCCTCAAGAGTATGGAAAAAAAGAGGATTACAATTAGTCACTGAGCTATGTTGTCAGACAGACGCATTTCTGAACATCACAGCCAATTTAAGAAAATCCTTGAAAGTTTATACCTATGAAAATTATTGACTGTTGCCTCATAAATACTCTGTGAAGGGCTGGAATGTGAACGAGGCCTTTAAAGCTGTCATGTTTCTGGCAGTGCTTGTGTCAGCGTAGCCCAAGGACTAACCAAGTGTGCCATATCTTTTCCCGCGGCGCATTGTTACATTTCATATCTGAGCAATGAATTGCATAACGAATGTTCCTGATAGTAGATGTTGCATAAACTGGATTGTAAAGGAAGGAGCTGCCCTTGAGGGACACTTCTGCCATCTATACATTAGTCGTACACTGGTATTGGTATTCTGGGCCATTGTGTCACAGCCATACAGGGTTTCATCTCTTTGTGGAGCTGTAATTTTATACTGTACACAGTTTTTAAGCTGCGGGTTTTAGAGAGCAAACGCAAGTTCTCACTCTCTGGCATGATGCCTGACCAGGCTTTTTATCCACAAGAGATTTCCTTAGAGAAAGGATGAGAGGACAGAATGTCTCCATATCGCATTACAGTATGCCAAACAGAGAGGAATTCCCAGCTCATATTTCTTGTTCCCAGTGGTCCAACCTGCGGCTGTGGGACAGAGAGGACCTGGCAGCGCTCTCAGTGTGTGTGCTGCAGTGGAATAATATAGGCCTGATATTATCCACTTGGGAGGGAAGTCTAGCTGAGCAGGAAGCCTTAACCTCCTGGTGATACAGGTGGGAACAGCGCAGCAGCTACTGGCAGTGTACACATGTTGACCCAACTGCTAATCTCCATGCAGGGGACGGGGGTAAACAGTAGATTTTTTTTTTTGTCATCCAAGGACACACGGGGGGGAACTGTTAATATTTATTCAGTTGTTGTTCAGTCTGAAGACCAAAGTCACTTTCCATTGATTTTTCTGTAACATGGACGTGCAGCAGCGCAGGTAAGTCCAGGATCAACAGTTTGAAAAAAAGCTATTGGGGCAATGGGAGTATTTTCACTGCAAGGCTACAACTGCCGTAATTACCACAGTGTCTCCTGATGAATGATCAAGCTTCAGCTGTAGTGTTACAGACACAGACGAGGAGTGGAACTGACACCCGAAATGTGTGATGGGATACCTGTTAGAAGTAGAGGATTCGTGTTATTTGTGACAAACGCTTTGTTGAATACACCGGTGTGTGTGATCAAGGGTGGAGGATGCTGCTTTCGTGCCACCTTGCTAGGATGTGATATTTACACTCCAGCAGCAATCCAGAGCCATTCTTTACATTACGGATAGAAATTACTGTTGCATGTATTGGGGTAAGTACTGGCAGTAGGATATTTGTCAGCGGTGCAGTTTATGAGTGAGAGTAGCATTGGAAAGATTATTTTCATTCTAGATTTGGAAAAAAAAAAGTTGATGCAGTATGTTATCAGATTTGTAGTTGCAGATGCATTATAGCTATAAAGGGTTTTTGATAAGGAGTGGAGAAAGTAATTCCTGGACTAATTTAATGCAGAAAATCCCACCTCTGTTTTCTGATTGTCACTTGACTCTATACTATAAAATGAAGGCCAACTATCTGAGTAAAAAGCTAATGTAAAGTGATTTCGTACTGGAGACATGACTGATATTTGGCCTTCTTCTTATTCTGTGTTTCTGAGTTTTTTTTAGATTTTGTTTGTCCATGTAAAGCAGCATCTGTGTTGCATTAGTTTGCCTCTCTGAGGCAGTGAATGGCACCCAACTCCATTAGCATTAATGGAGAAGTGCCAATGGTCTGCTTCCTGTCCTTGTCATCGGGGGCTCTGGAGCCTGGAGACAGCCCACTCTGTGGGTCGGCAGGGCCGGTGTGTGATCCTGACTGGAGGGGTCAGTCCTTTACCAGAAAGTCACTGTGACAGCTGGTTTGGATTGACGTGAGTCTGGACACATCAAGGAGTTCGCATGGGCTTTGATCCTTGAGGAGGATTTTCAACAAAATAAATAAAAACTCGTTTTATTCAGCGTCTGTCAGTCTGAGATTTGTCACTTCTCTTTAAAAAGCCTTGTGAGAGCCATCCTAGAAAGACAGATGTGGACGCTTTCTATTTTTACTTTCATAACACAGTATTACGTACACACTGTCTTTTGCTGAGCCCACTGTTTAGCAGTGCGGTATCTTTTTGCTTATTTAACCTCTAGTAAGGCTTTGCTTTCCGGTTATATCATATGCCTCCTTTTTCCATTAAATAAAAAGACAACAGATGGTTATGTAAGGTCTCATGTCGCTCCATGTGAGAATTGGGGAGTGGGGGTGCATCGGACCAGACTGACTGACCTTTAGGGAGATAGGCCGGGTCGTCGTCACATCCACACTGTCTCAGAGGAATCAAACAGATGGTTTTATCTTCAAAGTCACCTTTTCTCCCCCTGAAGTCTCTTGTGTTTATAGGCTGTCAGATGAAGGGTTTGTGCTGCCTTAGTGGAAGCTTCAATGGTTTTGTCGCATTTAATTGGGTAATATGGTTGACTTCCTTTTTTTTGTCTCCATTCTTATGAACACACCCTCTCTTGTGTTTTCAGAAATTGAGGCGAAAGAAGCGTGTGACTGGCTGCGGGCGGCAGGATTCCCCCAGTATGCTCAGCTCTTTGAAGGTAATAAAAGCACTCAGTAAACTCCCACACATTCATCACAAAAAGCTACTCTGGGGCAAAAATTGTTTGGTCATGAGACTGAGATTAATGAAGTAGCACAGCAATAAACAGGACCAAGTAACACGGCAGAAATAGCATTTTAACTTTTTATGTCTGTTGTGAAACGAAACACAGTTAATTATAGCTTGGATGTGGGGTTTTTAAGATGACGAGTGAATAATGGAACACAGTGTCGTCTGGTCTATCACCATGGTCCCCTACACCATACACAAAACCATGTATTCATGGGCTGCATAGTCAGCCTCATTTATACAACTGTCCTCAAAGAGCCCCAGAGCTAAGGCTCCAGTCAACACCCCAAAAAATGCTAAAAAACAAGCGGAACCTCAGCTGCTTTTAAGTCTGATCTTTTCTTAGCTAGAATTACTACATAAACACGTCCACTTCACTGAAAGAGTGAGGTCATGGGAAAAAAACAGGTTTTCATCATAGCTTAAACTAGCTGCACTACCTCAAAACCTTTCTTTTTGGCCAGGCCTTTTGATCTGTTCTTGGTACTATGAATTATTTAGAGACACAGTTTGTAACTGGCTGTAAAAGAAACACGGAGACACTGGTTATTTACTACGTTAAGTGTGCCAGTGAGCATGCTGTTGCAGTCAAAGGGCGCAGAAGTCAGTGTGAGTTTCACTTTTCATGATTCTGGTCATGTATTAGAAATGACAATGATGATGATGAAACGGTTTCACCACTAAACCATCACATTTCAAAAAGTGTTACATTGTTTCTGAATGTCTGCCCCTTGTCTGCCGAATGTCTGGTGAGCCTTGTTGTGATCTGAGTTTTCACTTCTATGAACGTGCTATGCTTTTCATAAAAAGTTAACGACACCACATGAATGCAGTGGAATGTTACATTCAGAGGGTCTGGATTTAGTCTCTTGAGTTATGTAAGAGGAGGCCCATACCCAGAGCAAGACGTAATGCCTGCACAAGTCTGAGCGCTGTTATTAGGCAAATCCTGTCTCTTCGCATTAACATCACATCTAACACAAGTTTGATGCTCTCCTACCCTTTGGTGTACTATTGGAAAAAAAATACGGTTTTCAGATCGTTTTTCCACCCCTCTTATTCATGAACATTGCATATTACACAACTGTCAGAAGCTAATTCCTAAACTGGAATCTCCCCTAATGTAATTGTGGTTTCTTTCTTCAGATTCCCAGTTCCCCATCGACATCACTCCTGTGAAAAGAGATCATGACTTCCTCGACAGAGATCTTGTGGAACCTCTTTGCAGGTATTCAGACCGGCTGCTTCAGTGATGCCATTATGTTGATGGACAGTAGGCTGCAGATAATTTGTACTGTCTGAATAGTTTGGTCTGACAGAGACTGAGGTGACGGTGGCTCAGCTTTGAGTCACCATGTGAGACGACCCACAAAGAATAATTTTCTTTACGCTCAAGGAAGTGAGATGTGCGCACATTCACTTAACATGACATGAGTTATTGTGCCTTTGAATAAACAAGGAGCCCTGTATGCACTTAAAAAGTTGAAACGCGTAGACTCTTGACGTAAAAGCCCTGACTTATTTTTCTTGCTCCAGTGTTGACTAAGAGCGGAGAACGGACATCACTTCCTTGTAGGGCAGGACAGGCCATGTACGTTTTGAGATGAAAACAGCACTTCAGTTACCACAGTAACTATGGCGACCATCCTGAGAGGAAAGCAGGAGGAGCATAAGGGTTGCACAGCTCAATATACTGTGACTCTAAACAACCCTAAAGCAACTCATCTAAATTCCAAACTGGAGGAGAAGACAATGAGAAAGAGTTCCACCTCCATGTGATTTTGTCCATGACTTCCCAGTGGCTCCATGGTAACGCGATAAGGATGGCTTTGTTGGTTTAGTTGTCACATCACAGCGCAGTGTGCATAATAATACACCCTCCATACTGTGGATAGCTTTGAAGGAATTGATATAGATATCTCATGTATGTGACTGCTTTCTTTGATCCCTGGCTAATCAACCTCCTATCGTAGCGGCCATATTCAGAAGTCTTCAGGCCTGTGGAGCAAGGGGCCCCCAGTTTAGACGCTCTCTTCAGTGGGTTCCTATAGCTACAGTAAAAGCCATGGGAACGTTGAAAGTTTGGCTAATCCCCTATCGGCTGCAGCACTGGAGGGCAGCTTAGCTCAAGAGCTATTTTACATCAGAGGCCATTTACTGTCAAGGAAGAACATAAAAATGTGAAAAACTGTTGGCAATATCTGGAGCTGTAAAGGCTTATGATTATCATACCACAAATGAGTCTTCATTAGTCTGTAGCCAAGGCGCAGTATCCTGGTGTGTGATTATTTTGTTATGGCGTCATCTTTTCCCCTGTGCTATTGTTGGTTCATATACACTGTTTTTAGTGCCCTTACTTTATTTATCCCAGTTTGCCTGCACACCCACAAACCTCTAATTGCTAGGCGCATGCTCCAAGACTTAGTGTATATTGTTCAAAAGAAATATTTTTTAAAATGTTCTGTTGCATCTGTAAGAGCTTTTGAAAGATCTGAGTTAAAGAAATCACAGTTATTCCACAGGCAAAGCTTTTAAGTTTTTTTTTATGTTATGTAACTGCTGTCAACCCAGGGAAAAATTGAACACGCATCCTATATATAGATCATGCTATTATGCCAAATGGCATCAAAGGATGGGGATCTGTATAGGTCTTGTTGTCTCTGTGTATTCAGACCATCAGACAGAGTAAGAGAAAATGACTGTACTCAACCAGACTGTCTGAATGGAACAGAAGTGTAGCCTGCTGGCTAGTCCATTAGCAAAACCATGAGGAATTACCTCTCTCCGAACTACTACAGACCACCCTTCAAGCCACAATCACTTAAATCTAATCCTGAGAGAAAGACTCCAGAGCATCTGACAATTACCAGCGATCATTAGGTTTGGGCTTTGTGGTCACTGGCAAGTTTACCTCCAGGGCTGACTGCACAACCACAAGAACACAAGCAGTTTATGCTGCAGGCTGAAAGGGATCTTTTTTCTGTTGTGTTTCTTTTGAGAGTATTGTCTTCTGGTGTTTATTCAGACCAATTTTTTATTTCTCTTTCAGACGCCTCAACACCTTGAACAAGTGTGCATCTATGAAACTTGACGTGAACCTGCCTAAGAAGAAAGTAAGTAGAGACTGTTGTTAATATTGCTTTAATGTAGTCACAGTATCTGTAGTCTTTCCCTTGTCAGCTTTGATTACTATCATTTGAAGTTTTATATTCCAAAACACTATACAGTATTAAAAATTTTGAAAACATTATTCCTTAAAGTTTGTCTTTTTCTGTTTTTAATTTTATTTAGTTAGATAGTTTTTTAATGCAGGAGTGTTGTTTTACTTTTTTAAGTGTTGATCATTTTGAAACATAACACCTAATATGTTGCTCTTAGGTGTTGATATGTTTTCTTCACCAACATACCTTCTTTTAAAGGTGACATTTGCAATTTGTAATAAATAGGAGAGAAAAGGTGATGCCTTGGTTAGAAATGCTATTTTCTTACAAAAATTGCCTCAAGTCATACATCTGCTTCCTGCAACAACACAAACATAATGTACCTTCATCCTTTTAACCTAGATTCTATGATATTTGAGATTATAGGCTACTACTGTTGTATCAGTGCCTTTTGAATTTGGTTACTTTTTGTCTTTCCAAATCTTGGAATGCAGCCTGCTGGCTTATATTGAACCCTTTTCCCGTTTTAGTCTATTTATGGCAAAGTCTATTTATGGAAATCATTTGTCTGGAGTTATATCACACTGTTAGATGATTGTATAATGTTATTAATTCTGAGCAGACGCATCCTCCGGCTATTTCCTGTAGATCCTATTTTTTCTATCTGGCACAGATGATGTGTATGATGGAATATACACCTGAACTCACAAGCCGGCTGATCTTGTCAATCCCTTCCTATTCGCAACACAAACAGAAAGTCATCTAGTTAGCAAAGTTAGTCTAAAGTTTATAGTTTTTTAATGTACCTGTCTAATTCGTTACCTTCACTACCTTTTATTTTTGTTTATTTACATTAAATCTATATTTAATCAGGTGGTCTAAAGTTTGAGAACTGTGAGAAGAAATCTTGACAAACCTTGATAAAACTGACAAAGATAATACAATATACAGAATAATCACATAGTCGACAACATGCATTATCAAACATCATAAAATACAAAAAACAAAATACATGGTATACAAATAGCATGGTATTCAAAACAAATGCATATTATTGAATTATTTGTAGTTTCTTATTCTGTTATGTTAAATGATTATGGTAAACTGTCACATTCTCATTTTTTCTTGTGTTTTCATTAGAGTGAAGACTCCGATGAAGAAGACCTGTTTGCTATCAGTGACAAATGGACCTTTGAGTGGAGCAGCCGGCGTTGGTCCAGGCTGCAGGACATCGACTGTCTGCTGGGAAACCACGGGGAGGGTCAGCCCTCCAGGGACGGCGTGCCCCTGAGAACCACCACCAGCAGCGAGAGTGTTTTGACGGACCTGAGCGAGCCAGAAGTTTCCTCCTTGCACAGTGAGAGCAGCGGAGGCAGTGGGCACAGGGGCCTCAGCACAGAGGACTCCGACTGCTCCAATCGTACCTGCTCCGATTCTGCAGCAATGCCAGATTCGACCTCCCTCACCCTGTCCCACATCCCCAAAGACATCGGCCACTACGGCTCCCTGCCCACTAAGCATGGCAGGCTAGGCCGCACGCGTGCCAAAGACTTTCTGAAGCGCATGGAGACGCTGCGCTCCCGGGGAACACTGGGAAGGGGTCGTAAGGCGTTGGTCATCAGCGCTCCAGTGTTGCAGCAGGAAGCCCAGGCTCTGAAGAACCTGCGGTGCGTAGAGATCATAAACGGAGATGGTGGGACCCCAGAACCACCGTCCAACAGAGTCCTGCCAGCCCAGTCCAGCAGTGAGGGTAGCAGCCATTCCAGTGGTAGCGCTGTCAGCACACCAAGCCTGAAGGAGCGGAAGCTTCACCGGGCTGACCACAAGCGCAGTGGCATGTATTTGGAGGACATGGACATCTTCTCGGGTGCCCAGGTGAAGAAAGTGGCAGAACAAAATCGCAGGAACGAGTTCTGCTCCTATGAAGACCTGGTTGTTCACATCCCCAAAGACCACAAGCCAGGAACCTTCCCCAAAGCACTATCCATTGAGAGCCTGTCCCCAACCAATGGGGCCTCGATCAGCTGGCACACAAGCAGCGTGCACCTGGACTCCCCGCTAATCTCATGCACCAAGGAGAACAGACCGATCACCCAGTGTTGCACCAGAGGCAGCCGCATCAGCGTGTACGATAATGTTCCCGGCTCTCATCTGTATGCCAGCACTGGTGACCTGATAGACCTGGAGAAGGAGGACCTGTTCCCTCATCTGGACGATATCTTGCTGCATGTCAATGGTTTACAGCAGATAGTGGACCACTGGTCTAAAAATGTGCTGCCTGTAGGGGAAGAGCAGGGGAGCAGAGAGAGGGGGGACACAGCAGGCCTCCAGTCCTCTAGTCAAATCACTTTGGACTTTGAAGGGAATTCTGTGACGGAAGGCCAGACCACCCCAAGCGATGGGGACAGAGACAGAGTATCACTTGCTGAGACGGACTCTACAAGGCTCAGGGAGCGGAGGGACTCTGGAGTTGGGGCTTCACTTACAAGACCCAATCGGTAAGGTTCACAAATATTGATTTTAATTAAGAAATTTTATCGAAATAATGAATGAAAATAGAACAGTGGTCATTAATTTTAAGAGGCGAGTCTTTATCCGTTCCTCAAGTCTGATATGTGAATTTGAAGTTTCACTTGAAGCTTTGTTCCTCACACTGCAATGTTTCTGTTGTGTGCTTTTTTTCTGGAATTAGGTTACGATGGCCCAGCTTCCAGATATCTAATCGCCTCAGCCACTCGGTAGCCTCTCTGCAGATCACAAACCAGTCAGCAGGCCAGCTGAGTTTGCTGCAGAAGTTTTCTCTGCTGCGCCTCACTGCCATCATGGAGAAGTACTCCATGTCCAACAAGCACGGCTGGACTTGGTGAGTCTCATACAAACTTCTAAGGTCCATTTTGGGTGTCAGTAATGATTCGTAAACCCTTTTTACATTCACCAAAATGTATTTTTAGTTAACTACTTTTATCTAATAAGCTGTTTTTGTTCTCATTATGCTATAAAATTTGTAGCCAGGGTATCTAGCTATCCTTTTGGCTTACAAAACACTGTTTTTGTTTCTTATGTACACTTTTATTGTTATGCTCATATTACTGTTGCAAAGTATTGCACTACTTCTGATCTGATCTGAAGCCAATTTTCTCTGTTGAAGAGCTGATTGTTAGGTATTTTCTCAAAGTGCTTTATTATCATTCTGCCTCTTATTCTCTCTATTCTTCCTCTGTCAGTGCCATTCATTAAATATATAATTTTGATGCCCCACGTAGGTCCGTCCCAAAGTTTATGAAGAGAATGAAAGTTCCAGACTACAAGGATAAGAATGTGTTCGGCGTGCCTCTCATAGTGCACGTTCAGCGCTCTGGACAGCCTCTGCCCCTCAGCCTGCAGCAGGCCCTGCGGTACCTGAGGAGCCAGTGTCTTGACCAGGTCAGCCACAGCACACACACACACACACTCTCACAAAATTTCTGTTCAAATTGGCCTTGTCAAAAAGAACTGGTCAAAATATGTTTCTAAACAATGAACTGCCAGCTTTTGTTAGGTTGAGGGGTTAGATTATCAGTTTTATGCATAAGACATGAGTATTTTTTTCCATGTAACAGCAAAAAAACCCTAAAAAAACAAAGATGCACAAACTGAGCTTGTATTTTTTAATGTACAATGTAATTACATATTGCTCCGAAGTTATTGTTAACACCTCTGTGCTGTTTCCAGGTGGGTCTCTTTCGGAAATCGGGGGTGAAGTCTCGTATTCAAGCTCTCAGGCAGATGAATGAGAGTTCGCCAGACAATGTGAACTACGAGGATCAGTCTGCGTATGATGTGGCTGACATGGTGAAGCAGTTCTTCAGGGATCTTCCTGAGCCTCTGCTCACCAGCAAGCTCGGCGAGACCTTCCTCCACATCTACCAATGTGAGAACAAATATATTTCATTCTGTCATATTTCATTTCATTTGGATTTGATTGGGATCACTGTGAAATTGCAGACTAAGAGGCATACTTGTGATGATATGATTTCCAGTCTAGCTCATGACCTTTTTCACATTCTTGCATTCTCTCCCCTATCATCACTGTCACCAATTATATTCATCAGTGCAGCAGAAATGTTGAAAATCTATTCTCCCCCACATGCAGATGTGCCCAAGGACCAAAGGTTGCAAGCTGTCCAAGCAGCCATCATGCTCATGTCAGATGAGAACCGTGAAGTGCTGCAGACACTGCTCTGTTTCCTGAGTGATGTCACTTCCTCTGTGGAGGAGAACCAGATGACTCCTATGAACATTGCCGTTTGTCTGGCCCCCTCCCTCTTCCATCTCAACATACTCAAGAAAGACAATCTCTCGCCAAGGTAAACGTCTCAGAAGTAGCCCCACATTCACTGATCTTCCCTGCAACTGGTATAACTGAAATTAGCTCAGTATCTGTGTTTGTAGGGCAGCCAGTTGCCTGTTGCTCCTTATTTCTTAATAAGTAATGAGCAAGACACGCATGGCCTCCTATTAAAAGCCCCAAATGATTATCTTCACCTATGCCTCAATAAAAAAAAAGATATAAAACAGGTTATAGAGTTTGCTCTGAGGCCTCGGGGATGCAGTAGATCACTGTTTCTGGGCCAGTTTTTAAAAGGATATGGATCTCCATGGCGCTCTTTTAAAGCTCCGTGTTTTATGAGATCATGCCGTGTACAAACAAAACAAACGTCTCTAATTTACCGTGTTGAAATTGTTGCTTAAGGGATCAAAGGGGTTCCCTGCAGAGCGGGATGTGGAGATGGGAGGGGAGGGGAGGTTTTATATACTGCGTTCGGTTGGGGACTTTGACCCGGGGACTCTGACTGCTGGCCTAAAACAGTTTTTCCCTCCGTACTCCCCAGGGCCATGCAGAAGAAGTATGCCACTGGCAGACCAGACCAGAAAGATCTGAATGAAAATCTGGCAGCGACGCAGGGCCTCGCTCACATGATCATGGAGTGCAACCGTCTCTTTGAGGTACAAGACCGCTCAGTTCAAATGATGCAGGGATTTCCAGGCCAGATTTAATATCCACTTACTTCCTTCTGCATGCTTTTTCATGAGTCGTACCTTATGTTTTCATACATCCATTAGATCCCTCATGAGATGGTTACTCAGTCACGTAATTCATACGTGGAGGCTGACTTGCACGCTCCAACAATCGAGGAGCTGTGCAAGCAGCTGGAGGAGGACGATGGAACTTACCAAACTCATATGGAGGGGAGACTACAGAACCTCCTGAAAGAGGCGCGGGAAAAGTCAAAATACTGGGTGTCGTGCAGCAGTTCGGATAACACAGAGCTCTACTACAAGAAGGTAGGTGTTCTCTTGGCCATGGACTCTGCTCATTTTGTTTTATATATGTAAATTAGTGACCTTTGTACATCCTATCTATCTATCTATCTATCTATCTATCTATCTATCTATCTATCTGTCTTTATGGTGTTGTATTTTTCATTCTGGTAATACTGTTGCCTTATATATGCATATATAAGTAATCTCTGACCTATATGGCCAGTTAACTTGTTGATTGGGGTGGGGCGAAAAAATAAGTTATTTTTTTTTAGGGGTAGGATTCAATGTAGGAATATGGGATTCATTCAAAAAATAATAATGTATGTGAATTGTACCTAAACTGATTCTTCAAAAAATGCTTTGTAAATTACAAAAAATAGAGTAACTTCAGTAATTAATAGTGTGAAAATGAAGCTATGCATGTTCTCTTACCTCCAAAAGGTAGCACTAGTTTTCAGATTAATAAACCAGCATTATGGTTTTGTGTCCTGTCACGTCCAGGTGGGAGATGGGAACCCTTTGCGACGCTGGAAAGTGTCTGTGGAAGTGGAAGCTCCACCCTCGGTGGTGCTGAATCGTGTCCTGCGAGAGCGCCACCTGTGGGATGTGGACCTGCTGCAGTGGAAAGTGAGCGAAACGTTAGACAAGCAGACAGAGGTGTTTCAGTATGTCCTCAATCGCATGCCGCCTCATCCCAGCAGGGACTTTGTAGTGCTCAGGTGAGTGGTGATGTTGAGAAAAACAGATTTCAAACATTAAAGAGTTTGTTGAAATCGTCATGCATTTTGTTTTCTAGTGTGCTAATATATTCAAATGTCTATTTATTCAAGGTCATGGAGGACAGACTTGCCAAAAGGTGCATGTTCCCTAGTTTCGGTGTCCATAGAGCATGAGGATTGTCCTCCAATTGGAGGGGTACGAGCCATAGTTTTGGAGTCCAACTACCTGCTAGAGCCCTGTGGCTCAGGAAAATCCAGACTAACTCACATCTGCAGAGTAGACTTGAAGTAAGTGTAGAGATCAATATTTTTTTATACCTGCATTTATGGAGTTTTTCTTATCACTTGATCTTTCATAGCAACACCCTGCACACACTCACACAGTGCCCCCATTTTTATATGACAGTTAAATGTAGCCTTCTGCAGCCAGTCAATTTGTTGCTCACTAAGTAAGTTGTGATTTCATTGGGGTGCTTTGCTGAGTGCTGCTGATAGTTGTGGTTGATCCCAAGCTTCTAGTTACAAGCTTGACTTTCTACTTTTCACACTGCAATCAGGATGTTCTTGTTGCAAAATAGTAAAACCTCTACCTACCTAAATGCATGTTAATGTAAACATTCAATTTGGTTTTTAAGTTCTATTCATTAGTAGCTGTGTTTTCAGTCCATACAACACACATGCTGAATATACTGCCTTGTTGTTATTTCAGAGGAAGGGCTCCAGATTGGTACAACAAAGCCTTCGGTCACCTCTGTGCCGCTGAATCGGCCCGAATCCGCAACTCCTTTCAGCCGCTCATCACAGAGGGCCCAGAGACCAAAATCTGATACTGTCACCGGTCAAGTCTGTTCAGCCTTGTGATCAAGATTGAGCCAATTGAGTCATAGCTAACAGGCAGACAGAGACCGCAGACAAGACCGCAGAACTAAAGCATGTATTTGTGTGCGTGTGTGTGTGTGTGTGTGTGTGTGTGTGTGTGTGTGTGTGTGTGTGTGTGGGCGGGTGTGCG